>JAGDQP010057093.1:0-12809 GCA_022664845.1 Lepisma saccharinum | reverse complement strand
CGTCACCTAGCCACGAACAGGCGTATTAGGGGCTTTCTAGACCGAGTGGCCGTCGGTTTATTCACGTGACTCCCCAGTTTTCCTCACGACGCTAGGTGGACGCCGAAAAGTGGGACTCCAGCCGGGAATTGAACCCGGGACCACGCGGACATGAGTCCAACACTCTAACCACTAAACTATGGAGCCCCTTATATTATTAGGTTAGGTTAAGTATATTATAATTATTCATTTACGCTTATTATCTTCAGTATTTCGTTATTACTTATATACTGGGTGCAGTTAATATTTTCCATTTGAAGGGTACCACTCGGAAAGAACGATCAAGGTCCATTTTTGAAAGTTGTGAACAAAAACGTATTTAAAAGTGTAAAAACTTGAACTTGAATTTATTTTTGCCCTTAGGCATCTTTGCTTTAGGTCGAAGACATGCCTAGAGGCCAAAAATAACTTTAAATTCAAGTGTTTACATTTTAAAATGCGTTTTTTTCTCACAACTTTCAAAAATGGACCTTGATCGTTCTTCCCCTTAACATTAATTTATCTTCCACATTTGGAATGTTTTTGTTTTTTTTATTTTTGGTCTTCACTCTTTATGGTCCACGCTTCGACTCCATACAGCACTATATTTCATACAAAACATGTCATCAATCTTTTCCACAAACTCTTTGTTTGTCTTCCCATAAAAAAAAAACAGATTCTCAGAATAGTCTCTCTCGTTATTAATATTATCACATTTATATAAACATTGCGTAAATGCTTCTCGGATACTTAAAACTGGATACGTATTCTATTTTTCCTCGTCCAATTTTGATGGTAGTTGTTGTATTATTTTTTTCAATTACCACCCCAGATAGCAGAGAAGTTTGCTATACACTTGAAACGGTTTGCGTATACAAATTTGCGATGGCAACTTTGTTACAAGTTTACTTCGTTTGCTGCATGTAGTAAATGTGCTGTGACTCCGATTACTGACAGTACAATAATAGCACCAGAACGTAATATTCGTTCACAAACGCTCTATTTATAATAGATTCCTCTCTCGTCGCTACTTTATTTCTTATATCGCCTGTGTAATGAAGCGAATGATCGTTAAAGTATACAGAATCAAAGAATAGATCCGGGTGAAGACGCGAGAGGTAAAAAAAACTAGGCTTGGTTTGCGGAGAAAGTGGAAGGGCCGTTACGACGTTACCAACGTTCCTCCCCACTGTTTCACAGCGCCAAGCGGAGAGGAAAAAGAAGTTTCCTTTTGACGCTGTTCAGAAGCAAAGCCAGCTTTCTCGTGAAACTTAACTACAACGCAGCCCAGTGAGGCAAAAACATGTGGCAACAGTGTGTATGACGTTTGGCGGCTCTCCCTTCTGGTTGGAAGGCGGGCAAAACGGATGACAGGGCTCCATACTCTCCTTATTACCATGAAAATAGTTTCATTTTGATACATTCTTTATATATATATATTCGTAATCCAATGGATAAGATCTCAAGAGTTGAAATTAGGAGATGGTGTGTTCAAATCCAACTGCACTCGCCAGGAACTTTTCATATTTGTAGTACCAATGCCTGGACCTTCAATGTTTATTACGAAATATCAATACTAACACTTTTTAAAGTATGATGTATGTCATCCTGGTCCCCCTACCACGAGAGAATATAAAACTAACTATTTCATTCGTTTGTGCTGATTTGTTCTACAGTAACTCGATTTGTACTTCAACCGCTTCCGAGATAATGGAACCTCATCATAAAGGACAACGCACATTAAACCATGAACAGAGTACAATTTGCAAAGTTCTATCGGCTATTACATGGCAAGTTTATTGTGTATTTCCAAGTGGACTGGGAGCTTTGATAGAAACTAGGACATGACGTAACTAGGAGATTTGTGATGGCAACTTCTTCATGTGATTTCGTAAAATTCCTTTTTTATTTTACGCTTCATTTTATGTTCCTCGCAACTTCCTCTAAGCAGTTTTTAAATCTTCTTAAGATATGTTTCATTCTCTACTACAAGAACTATATCATCTGCCAATCTAAAGCATTTGACGTTTCTTGTTCCGGTTGTAACTCCTGCTTCGTGCAAAGTATGGCTTTACAATCTCTTCTTGCGCAAATAATCAGTTAATTCAACAATAGAGGAGTGTTGTTCGAGTCAATGATCAGCCCCTTGTGCAGACCTATTTAGTTGAATTAGGCAATGATTATTAATAATTCTGTAACACATCTTTTCCCCTATTTGTGCCACTAGTTCGACTGGGAAAGAATTATCTACTGTTTTAAACGTAACCATCGTAAAGAAATGACTCGAAATTATCGCAGGTTTCTTTTTTACCCTGCTTGCAACGGTTATATACCTGTACATTTAAATTAACTAACTTACCCAGATCTCGGTAAACCTTATTCCTTTCGATATCATTCCTTAATGCCAGCACAAAGAAAGATTATAAAAGATATTACAATGAATGCCAGTATTTTTTTTTTTTTTTTTTTTTGTATATGTAAAACAACAACGTGTAAGACAGTTTATAATACTCATCCTAAATGAAAAATGTTTGGTGCCCAGAAAAAGTAGGTCTACACAGAATGTTTATTTGAATTCAGATTTCATTTATTGCCTTTAGGCAACTATGACCCAGCCCAGAATAAGGCTGGAGAGAAAAGGTGCTCAGGGCCTAGTTTCGAAGGTAGCATCCCCCTCTTTTTTATGACAATAGACCTCATAATAGATAGACTCAGCACGCTTCACTATTAGGCAGGGCTGGAATGGTAAGATTTTTGGGGGGTACACGCTGCTCAATAAAAATCCGGATTTGGGAACACGTTCCTTTATATTTATGCACTGAGGTGGGTACACGCTGTGATTTATACTATTAGGTGGGTACACGGCGTGTACCCGCGTATACCCTCCATTCCACCCCTGCTATTAGGCAGCTCTGCCATGGCCATTATATTCTATAACGAGGTGTATGCCAGAGCTACCTAGCGGATGATTTCAAAATCACATGCTCTGAACAAAAGCCCATTAGTTTTAATGCAGACAGAAATGGGGAAGCGTGCTAAGTCTATCTATTATGATGTCTATGGTATGACTGAGGAAAAAACCTCACTGAGGATGGCCGGTTTTGGGGTTCGAACCCAAGACTTCTTGAATGCGAAGCCAACGATCTACCAACTGAGCTATTGTACAGAGTGCTTATTGACAAGCCAAATTTCTTGCAGTCAGTTTGAATAACGAGGTACTCACACCCCTTAGTCAAGTGACTATAGTCGCGGACTTATACGCACTGGGGAAAGAAACAGGTTCGGACCCTGCTGCCGGCATTACTGACTGAGAATTTCGAGATAAAGTTAAATTAGGCGAATGCTAATGTGATACCTGTTTGAGGATGTGATCACTGACTTTCCCACACTGACTTATGGGTAGGTAATCACCGAGGGTCGTAATCCCTTAGACAAGGGGCCTTTTTTGCATAACATTCACGTCAACATTAGACGGATATGGCACACGACACGCGAAACCTATTTTTTTCCACGCAATCATGCTCATGGGTAACGAGGGAATTAGTCTAATTATTTTCCGAATAATTTAGCTCTTTTTTTTACTACACTTCTAATGTTTAAAATGTTACAATACATGGTATTAAGGCCTCCACAGACGGTCAATTAATCTTGAACAATTCGTTCAAGCTGAAAACGATGCCAGAGATTGTGTTACAAAATCTTGACTTTTCGTCAAAGAAATCCTACATGAAACCTACCCTATTTTTTTTAATGAAAATGCTGGATGCAGTAAGAGTTAGTCAAATGACTTGATCAAGAATTTGATTCAAGGATTATTTGATCGTGTTTATGGAGGCCTTTAGAAATAATCACAAACAATTTAAGAAATAATGATAAATACTGTACAGGGTGTCCGAGAAGAAACGAACAATGTTCAAGGCACTGACAGTATGAGCCATTATAAGCAAAAAGTTCTAAGTTTAAATCTGAAATATTCCATCTACAATCATATTCTTTTAACCATATTTATCAAACCTTCTGAGGCTACAATACCAATTTTGGCTGTAATACTATCTCTGAATCACGGAAGAATTGTGTTTATCACTTTTCCTGCTGATTGGAGCAGAGGCGTGAAAGTTATACAAAATATGCGTATCAAGTTTTTGTTCGTGTGTTTTCGCCGTGAGAGTTTGGAGGTGTTACTATCGCGTCTAGCCTCCAGACCGATCAGTGGGCTACTGATATTCTCATTTGTCTTCCAAATATTTTTTTCAGAGGCAAGCGATATGAAATCGAATGGATTCAAGTCAAGCAAGCGAGTGAAAGTTTATTTCTTTTTGCTTAGAATGATTCATACTGATTCACAGTTACCTTCATTTAAACACTTTTCTTCGGAACACCCTATATATATCGTTATTTATTTATTATATCATTGTAAATAGCATTACCTGGCGAGTGTCGAGTGATAATTGAGTTATTTCCAAGGAGGAGAACGTCTTTTAAATGCAGAGATCTTCGAGCAAGGCCTAACAACAGATGTTCTCCCGCATGGGCACGCAGCAGAGCCACCTGTTGAGAGAAAAAATTAAATTCTACCATTAATAATTTTGTTGATGCCATATAAAACCGCCTTTTCATGTACGCGCAAGCCGCGTGCTTCGCTTGGGATGTCTCAATAGCCAAAACTTATCTCTATTTGCTACTTACATCGCAAGTGAAACGCATACATGAGAAGGTGACCTAAGATTGATAACTGTAATGTACGACGCCGTGAAAAAGACCTAATAGGTCGGAATTTGATTTATCTTTTTACATTACAAAAGCTTTTAACAAAAATCAGGACAAAATAAACATTAGCTGCGCAACATATATGTTAAATATTTAATACGAACTCTGTCCATCAACGGCGTAAATGTGGTTAAAAACAAAATCTGACTTCACGAACTCTATCTATTATGAACTTCTTTATGTAAACTTGACTAATTTGTAATTAAAAGATCTTACCTGGTCGTCGAGCGGCAGCTCTGTAAATGCGGGAATATATTTGGCCCATTCGACTAGGATAAGTAGCTGTTGTTTCATCGAATCACAGACGTCGTTAATATTAGCGATCTTCTTTAACGAAAGGTCGTAGTCGTTTACAGTGACTCCCATCTGCAAATAAAAACAAGGTTTCTAATTAACCAGTTTGAAAGTCCTAAAGTAACATCTAGGTAATAACGGAGTTAAAACTTTAAGAGAAAAACGTTCGTAACGATTTCAAGAATTGTATCCGTGCTTAATTATTATTATTTATTCATTGCTGAAATCGCTTGATTGTTGTAGATTTGTATATCCACAGAAATAATCAAGCAATTCCAAAATGAACCAAAGAGCGCGCCCTGTGCTTTTCTTTTTAGTCATGCATGAACAATTTTTTAGTTTTTAGCACGACCTATTTAAGAAAAGTATGTCTTTAAAAAGTGTGTGTTTTTTTTTTCAAGTAATTTCGGTGTTCGGATACTTTTTCTCAAGCTAATGTTTTGTGACGCCAAATCCTAAAGTGTTCTACAACCAGTCAAACGCAGGATCGTTGCAGACTAGTATTTATTTAGGATAAAGAAGTCCATATTTTAAAAATAAAGCTTTTAAAATATAGAAATATATGAAAATAACAATGGAATATTGTATTGTCACCCGACTTAGTTGCTGTGCAAAAATCCATCATTGTATGACGTCGGGAAATGAGTTAAATTAACGTTACAAGATTTGAGGACACCACGAACCATTCTGAACTAAAGAAAAGTCTGTAAAAATTGACACGGATAGAAATCTCGAATTGGTTATGAACTTTCTTCTCTAGGCTCGAATTTGTAGGAGCAGCATTGCAATTTCTATGAACTAACGATGGAAATGCATTTGGTTTGTAACACTTCTCCGAAATGGCTTATCCAATCTTGACCAACTTTTAAACAGTTTTGGCCAATAAAATTGAAAATCGGACAAGATACACAGGAATGATCACCGAAAAACTACAAGAAACGTACTTCCATGAAACTCCTCGAAAGAAAATTAAACGCGTATGTGGTCAATAGATGGCAGGCAAGACAACATTTAGAAAATTATTCACTGCCCTATGCAGACGTGCGCGAAGGTATAAAAGTTGACTTTCGTTGACCCAGTCTGACCTGAACATAGGTCACCCGGCGACTCTATCCGAAACTTGACCCGATCTGAGAACTGGGCATTTCGACGTCGTATTTTTTGTGTTCTAGGGATAACATTGCGATTGCGGTAAACCCTGAATGAAACATTGTTAAAACATAACTATAAATTCTGCTTCGCCCTCCGGATCACCGTGTCTCAAGCAATGACCAGGTCCAAAACGACTCAGTTGTGAATGCTTCGTTTCGACGCTATCGGCTGCCGAAATTCTGAGGAAATTAACTCTAAGAGCTTGATGGCTAGGTCACTAGGCCGCCGTTCATATAGTTGCGGGAACGAATCCCGCCTGGGGCATGGATGTATGTGGATTTTAAACTCATTGGATTCATATCATCGCGACAGGCCGAAGTCCATATACTTACTAAAATTACCCATAGAAAATAAAACAAAATAAAAAGTTTCTAGAGCTTGTTATTTCCAATATCATTAACAGTAGAACTGGGCGGAACGGTGCTTTCAGAGATTTTCAACCTGCTCTATCCAAAAATGTACAATGGATTCGCAAAAGATTCCCCAAAGGAAGTAGGGGATTACCAGAAATTCTCTGAAGTAATGGTTGGTCGAAATAAGCATGAACGGGACTATCTTCTAGCAAGTTACAATAATTGCGGCTTTCCGTATGAGTACACATAATAATCGTAATCACTGTCATCTAATTGGGCAATGATTGTCTCTTTTACTAACAAGTGACAACTGCACTAAATGTTCCTTGAAATGTATGTAATTTACTCCTATTTGTTATGCAATAACGCATCTATTTAAAAAATCATTCCGCGAAGGAAATCTGTTTTAGATATTAACTTAACGCATACGAATTATTGTTACTTCGACCCACCTTTACTTCAGAGAATTTCTGGGAATCCCTTGCGCGCCAATTGCACAATTTTGGAATATGCATTTTCGGACAGAGCCAGTTTGAAGTCTTTACCAAGCCGTCTTAGTTCTATTGTTAACGGTATTACGAAATATAAATTTTCGTACACTTTCGGCAGCAGCATTTAGCGCGGAAACGAAGCATTTGTGCACCCTTCATGGTCTATACTTATGTTTTCTTATTTTCATATCAGGAATCTCGTGTGGCGTTTTCGTCAGTGTTGTTTTGCAATGTGTATTCATCTGGACCAAGAGTGGTTGAATGGTTAATGAGAACTATGTTCTTCATATTTCCTTTTGTTATATCAAAGACGCTATAAATCAAATTTGTGACCCGACGATTATGAAATGTCCCTATAAGCAAGTAAAATGCAACGGAGGATTGTATGCACGACATCAGTGGTTTAGTAATTTTAAAACGGGTATACAGATATTAACCACTACAAAATTCCAAGACGAGTCAATGGACACAATTTGCAAATGGCGGCCGCTGATTAATAGCTATTAAATAGATGCCATACTATAGAACCATTTACTTTTAAACATTTATTTTGTACATAAACAGAAGCACATTTTCCTCCGAGAAGGAAATTAACTGCATTATCATGGATTCCCTGAAGCTTATCTTCTGTATATTGCCGGATTTAGGTCGAAGGTCAAGACCCCGATCACACTGAATGTCACAATGATATCATTTTGTCCACAAGGCAGAAATGAGGTTTAAAATTAGTCAGAACCTATCATAATGTTACTGTATCCACTACGATTTCAAACATATACATGTGACGGAGAGAAGTGTTGTAAATCTAACCTAGTAATTTTGTGGCTAAACCTAGTTAACTGGAATCTTTGAATTTCGAGTTTGAAAACTACACTTGACACACTTCAAGAGGTGATTCCTCAGGACTGATTTTCATGAAAGCTTACGTTGCTTGCGATTTGGGTGAGTAGCCAATTGAAACACGTGTTATACTGTATGCTTTATTGTACAGCAAATGTAACACGTATTTCAATTGGCTATTCATTCAAATCACAAGCAACGCAATCTTTCATGAAAATCAGCCCTCACATTTAAACAATAATTGAGTTACTTTGAATAAATTTATACACATACATAGCTTCGGAGCTACAGACGGCATCGTCACAAATGACGTAAGCAATGTCAGCTAAGCAAATCACATTCCAAGCACTGTTTCTTTCAGCTATGTTTTCGGGTGGGTTTTGACCCCCGGAGATTTTCATTGCTCCCCCGAAAGAACTAGTCTCAACACTTCTATAATTTATACATATACCCGTGCTGAATACGTATATAGTTGCACGTTCTATAAATATTGTTCATGTTATTTTGAAGTTAACTAAGGAATTGCGAGTATTGTTAAGTACTATGATTGTTATTTTATATTTTAGTACACTGGAATCAATACGCATGATTTATAATTTTCATGAGCCGCCCCCCACAACCCCCCGAATCAAATCTTCTTGAAGAAACACTGATTCCATGCAGTACCTAATACATAATATTGGAGCAGTGTACTCGGACTACGTATTTTCTTATGTACCGGCATGTTAAATGTTAAAGTTTATGACGCAGATAGGTCTTCAATAGAATGTCCTACGATCCATATTTACGAAATACCTATAACAACTTTACAATCAATCTCAATACAATACACAGCAAACGTCTTAAAATAAAACGTAAAACAACACTGAATTATTGATAGTCACTACATGATTAAGCATTTACCTTATTAGTACGTATCATATTACAGACTCATGAACTTATTTTCAATATAGTGTTACATATTACGTATTCGCATTACTATTATATTACTGGTCATACTCTGAATCTGAATTTACCCAGAAACTCATAATTTAGTATTGTGCGGATATGCATTACAATTAATTCATATTACAGGAATCACATGTACTCATTGGAAATCGTCAAGTACTAGCACCATGCAATTGACATGTCCATACGGAATGAGTTATTTATGTATATGACAATATAAACATCCTTCTCCAAAAGCTAATTTGGATATATTAATATTATATAAACAGTTTATTAACAACGTGCTAAAAGACAATCAAACTAACCAAGGCGCAAGCAATTTCCAACTCTATTAGTTAATTGGTTTTAGGAATTCTTCCATTTCTAGTATTGGCAACACTGTAGACAGCAATCAAAAAGAAAACAAGGTTATTTACAAATGCAGTTAAATACTTACGAATCATCGTTACTAAACATTATTGTTGTTCACATCGTCGAACTCTACGTAACGATATTGGGGCCGTATTCAATATTGTGTATGTGGAATTTGCGCCCGCAACGCAATCTGATTCTACGAAACTTGCGTTCAGTTTGCGTTTTCCTTATAGTAGCATTAGGGCTGATTTACATGCAAGCTTGCGTTGCTTACTTTGCGTGCGATTTGGTTGAGTAGCCAATTGAAACGCGTGTTTTATTGCGTATTCTACATAATGAAACACTTGCTTCAATTGGCTACTGACCCAAATCACATGCAAAGCAAGCAACGCAAGCTTGCATGTAAATCAGCCCTAAAATACAGCAAATATAGACGATGGAATCGATGGATATTTAATGCAAATCACTGCAACTAAATTGCAAAGATTGCGTTGCCCTAACATAATGTTATATTTAATCCGCCCTGTGGAGTGATTAGCTAGTGTCGAAAGATAGACGCCAGAGCAACTCGATCGTTCAGTTCCAGTGCAAACCAATGTGAACCAAATGTTTAATTCTAACACAGTTTTTTTTTACATCGTTCTCGAGGAAGTAATATTCCGAACGGCGAAAGTGATTAATGTACAAGAAATATATTTAACGTGATTTTTCTAACCTATGCTAATCTAACGCAATATACTTTAACTTGTAAAATGTTCAAAATGCGCATACACAAATAATAATATAAAAATAACCTAGCATGACTTTTCTTACTTAACCTAACCCAATGAGGAATAATATTGCAGCGAGAAGATGCTGTATTTTCCGCTTGTTATTGCTATGCAGCCCGTTTTTAAATTAATTCTTGATTTATACACGTATCCGACTGTGCGTGCATTTATCATGTAAATAGTTTCCTCAGAATTGAAGAGTAAATTAAAAAACGGGCCAAACAGTGAAAACCTTAGAGACATCTAGCGGCGAGGAACAAAGTCCAGAAAGAAATTCATAGATATTTATGAATGGAGGTTACTTGTCTGTATAGTTCCACGAAGAGTAAGTAGTTAACAAAATTATACTTGCTTCATATTTTTATTCAGGAAACATTTACCCTTGGTTCTACATACGAGGGTTGACTGAAAAGTTTTCGGCCTAGCCGTGAAGTATTTGTCGTAGTCCAATTAAATTTTTGCTAGTTATAGTACATATCTTTGAAAGGTTCCATACCAAATTTCTCACCAATATCTTTTTCTTTGTTTCAGGTATTGAAGACTGAAGTGTAGATTGTTTCAAAAGTGGATAAAGTGAATAAATGTGCAGTTATCCAATACCTGCTGAAAAAGGGAATGAGTGGACAGAACATCCACAAGGACATGATGGAAATACTAGGAGAGGATGCCCCTACCTATTCTACCGATAAAAAGTAGGTGTGCGGAATTCAAGAGGGGGAACAGAGGGGGCTGTCCAGGATGCCCCTCGCAGTGGAAGGCCAGAAACTGCCTGTACGGAGGAAAACAGCACATCAATCCAAGATTTCTTAATGGTAGACAGGCGTGTGACAGAAAATTTCATCGCATAGAAAGTGGGCATATCTCAGGAACGTGTTGGACACATTCTAACAATTGTGATGGACATTCACAAGATACCAAGTCGGTGGGTCCCAAAAATGTTGACTGTTGAAAACAAACGTGAGAGGCACGTTATGTCTGTCGCAAACTTTACTCTTCTTGAGGCAGATCCTGTGAAATTTCGGGATCGCTTTGTGACTATCGACGAAGTATGGGTTCACCAATTTAACCCAGAGTCCAAAGTGCTATCAAAACAGTGAAAACACCCCTTCTCCCCCATCAAAAGGAGTTCAAGTTAGTCTCATCAGATGGTAAAGTTATGGTCTCTCTTTTTTTGGGATGCGAGGGGTGTTATCCAGGCTGAATACCTAAAAAAAGGGGGGGGAGGCGAAACTGTGAACGGTGCGTATTATGCTGCTCAACTGAAGCGTTTGCGGGAGGGCATCAAGGCAAAACGTCACGGAATTTTGAAGAAGCGTGACCTTTCCCACCAAGACAACCCGCGCACAGGTCCACCATTGCAAATGTCTGTCATCGAGTCCTGTGGCTTCGAACTATTTCCACACCCTTCCTACTTGCCAGATTTGGCTTCCTCAGAATTTCGTCTGTTCCCTAAGCTCAACCAACACCTAGCTGGAACCCACGTTTCATAAGATAATGACGTCATGTCTGCGATGGCGGACTTTTTCCACATGCATAATGAACTAAACTGAAAAACGCCCATGAACGATTGATCTCCGGACCTTTCATTGGTAGGGCGAGAACTTTTCAGTCAAGCCTCGTATGTCTATACCCTTTGTTTTGAGAGGAATCCATGTGGTCTCTATAGCAAAAAACAGGATATGACATCACACTGAAATCAGGGATTCTGCCAATAATTTTAGTTTGGAGGTGTAACGCCAAAATTCGAGGGGTGTAATCAGAATTACGCAAGATGTATATCGATTTTTACACTTCTGGGATGTATACTCGGGAATCTGGGGGAGGGCGACTCCCCGCCAGTGGAGGTCTGGCAGAATCATTACCTGCTCTTAGTAGATATTCCCCCAATTTCCGAAAGAAACTCTTGGACCGCCTACGAAATGGAATTCTGGATACCTACCTGGCTAACATATCACGGGTCTGGACAAAGACAGACTGTAGTCTAAGATACCCTTAACAAAAATATAATGCACCAGACTCTGGAACTTACCTCAAGCGCTGCACCGACCTGTCGGGATAACATTTCTGCATTGAGTAACGAAGCAACTGATAATCCATTGCCCGACGACTGGTCTTCGTAACTCGGCCTTCGACAACTTATCCTGTCCCTTTCGTTTTGTACCGCTGAAAAAATAAAATAAATAAATAGTTGCCATTTAAAATGGTTGTTTACTACTTCTATCAATTGATCAGAAAGGCATTATTACCAAAATTGTGATGAGAATTTTAAAACACAGTTCCCGAACAAAATCTCTCCTAAAAATAGGAAGTTTCAAAATGAATGAAACACTGAAAAATGATGTTTAAGTCAATAGTCATTACTTTCCAATTGTTGAAATGTTGGTGCTCCTGCATTCCTGTCAGGAAGGCGTTAGAGAAGGTGTGTGGCATTTGCAGTAAACCATACCAATTTGATTGCATTAAAGGCCCTATACTTCTCCAAGGACTTGTTTCTTGGAGAGATTTTGTCCGGCAAGGATTTATTGGCAGAGGGAATTTCGTCCTAAAATGTCCTAAGCAGATCATGAAAGCCTTCGGTGAAGCAACCGGACCCCCTATCAGTTGCGGTTAACCAAACATTGACACAATCATCAGAAAGATTCCGACAAGAAATTTTCTCTGGTGTTGCCACTTTCTCGAAGCAGATGGCAGAAGCGAAAGGTGTTCATATCTTTTTCCAAAGAGAAAAAGGAAGGAAGAAGAAAAGGGGAAAGGAAGGGAAGAATAGTAAAGAAAGAAGTGGCAACGTTTGGGTCAAAACCACAGAGATTCCTTCCACATGT
>JAGDQP010057092.1:0-12810 GCA_022664845.1 Lepisma saccharinum | reverse complement strand
CAAGATATTTGTTGTATCTTTGCACATTTTCTCTTACTTTCTTCTCTACGATTTTATTTAGTTTTGTGTACTCAATCTTCGTTATGTAATTTTCTCTTTTTCATTTCCATTCTTTTCTTCATAAAGAATTTAGCTTCTTCTGAGATTTTGCTATTCTTTTTCTTTTTATGCCTGCTATTTCTTTGACTGCCTCCCTTATTATCTCAGTTAGTAGTTTAGTTCTGTTATTAATGTCTTCTTCATCCCCTATCTCTTCCAAGGCGCTGAATATGTTGCTTAGTTCTATCTCGAATATTTGTCTGTGCTTTCTTAGTATTTCCAAATATAAAAGTGGTGGTTCTCCTCTGATAAGCATCTTTCTCTCAAGTCAAGTATTTAGTTTTAGCTTAGATCTCATCATTATATGATCACTCGAGCTTTTGAAACCGTTCAGAACAGACACGTCTTGTAGAATTTTCCTGTTATTCGATAAAACATAGTTTATTTAGTTTTTGGACCCATTTGGGCCTTTCCATGTCCACTGCCTTTGGGGTGGCTTGTTCAAAAATGTATTGGAGATGAACAGTTTTATGGCTTGTTAGAATTACACTAACTTCTCACATCTCTTTTTTTGTTTTGCCGAATCAAAAGTTTCCAACGTTCGTGTCACTGCTGTGCTTGGTCTCTACTTTCACATTGAAGTCTCCAATTACAATTTTGTAATGCGATTTGCTATTATCCAAAATCTTCTGTATCTCTTCGTATAAGTCTTCGACATCCTTCTACGGATGTGTTGTTGCTGGAGCATACACTTGTATAGTTTTCATACTCTATCTCTTGTTTATCTCTATTACTATTCGTGCGATTCTATATGATATTTCTTCAATTTCTGTGATTCTTGTCTTCAGGTCCTTATTAATTATAAATCCATCTTCCATTTTCTGTTCCTTTAAGTAGACTGTGTGCCCGGAAAATTGTTTTAATTGTTCTTCATTCTTCCCCAACACTTCTGATAGTCCTACTTAATCCTTGTAAGTTCGTTCTGCAATTCTTCTAATTAGTCCTCTTCAGCAAATGACTTACAGTTCAGAGTTGCTACTTATAGGTCCATTAAAGTTGCCGTATCGATGTCCTATCCGTCTACAGTTCTAACCTGGGCACTTTGACTTTCTGACTTCCTGCAGGACTGACCGCTGCTATTACCAGCTGCATTTCCTTATTTGTACCATCATATGTAAAGAAAGGAGGCGTGTAGACACTTGACTCACCACGCTGTCTCCTAATTCATGTTAGTGATCAGCCCATCCATGTTCATTCGCCAAACAGTTGCTTCAGTATTAACAGACCCCAAGACATGATCATATTGATAGGACATTAGGCGTCTCTACCCCGGTCGGTTTCATTAAGCCTTAGCAAGAAAAATTAAGCGGTCTCCTCCCAGTTAGTGGCAGAAGCTTTTGATGCGACAGTCCCTCTTTACCGGTCCAGTTCCGGTTTCCCGACCTAGTAAATATGTAAGATAAAGATCAGATAAAATGCATTTTATGGGCGGGAACAGAACTATGGCTTACGCCCTTCCCGAACCTAGTAAATGTGTATATAGATAACTATATCTACCGATATTATTTATCCACACAAATATATATATATATGAATATATCTATCTTTATATATGAATATAGATGGGTATAAATCTTTTTTATTTGTGTAATCGGACGATGTGAGATGATGAAACATGCTGAATTATTTGCTTTGGATGTGAATATAAGTGTACGCTATGTGATCAGATCCGAGTTTAAGCTCTAATATTAGATTTTCTCATTATGTAACTCGCCAGAAGTGTAAATATGGCATATAATAAGTATGCAAGCTGGCTTTCAACGCTGTTTCTAAGCCGAATTTCCGTTAATATTTAGTGTTTGTGGATATATATTCCTTTCGATTGCTAAGTAAAACATACAAAAAGTGTCTCAGACGGCTTTAGACCGCATTTTTAAGTAGAATATACACTATTATCGGTTGTTTTGCCCTTTACATGTCTAATCAGTTTGCAAAATAAATATTTAACTTGTATTCAAACCTGTTTTAACCAGAAAAAATTCTATAGAAACAGGCAAAGGACCAACTAGTCATTAAACTCGTACTTGCAAGACGTGTATTTAACAGGAAAGAGACATTTTAGCAGATAGTTTAAGTACAATTCATCTTTGACTGACATTTCAAGCTGAAAATAGAAGAATAACGCCATATTGGAGAATAGTTAATGCAAGAAAGAAGTACTTAGAGTTGAAAGTTGCGGTACAAAGGTGGATAATTGCTTGAATTTGATCGCCTAAAATGAAATTTTGTTAATATCTAACACATATATACGTATTTAAACTAACTTGAACACGAATATTAAGCAATCAACTCTTGTGTTGTCTTCAAAATTACGGTATTGTGGGGGGAAGTAACAAATGAGGTCACAGAATTGCATATAAATTACTTGGGAACAAGAAAAGCAACCTTATTAAATCAAATTTTTACTTGAGTATTTTGCTGTTTTTTACCAGAATTCCAGCACGGGTACCAGAATTTTTTTTACCAGAATTCCAATTTTAATTGAATACCAGCACTCCTTGTATTCAATACTTAAGAAGAAAAATGACAACTGACGTAGCTTGAACACATATCTGAAGTAAAAATAATTCCAATGAAACACGAAATGGACTGATTTGGCAAGTAACTTGCATGAACAAGAGACGGATTTCTCTATATGTAGCTAGAAATAGATAAATATATTTGCTCATTTGCGTATTAAATGCGAAATCAATGTTGATTGAGCAAAAGTTGTGTGAATGTTGCAGTTTGTTAACAGAATAGAGCCTTCTTGGACCCACATGCAGTTAAAATTTAAGAAGAAAAAGTAACTTATATAGGGTCCCGATCACTTGAACCTTATATTTTGTGTGAAAATTTGTATTTTTATGGAAAATTGACATGAAAAGCAAACTTGCTAGATCAAAGTTCCGTCCCAAAGACTTCTTTAAAGGTGATGGATGTGAAGAGATTCAGCATTTGGAGTGCGTAGAATACAAAGTTTTACCATAAAGAACACGATGACATGTATTTATAATATGACGGAGAAACGATCAAATGTAGTTTTTCAAATGTGTGATGTATTATTGATTCAAGTGTTTAGCTCTCTGCAATTTTACTGTAGATTGCCTTTATAGGGAAATTACTATTGCTTCACCTTACACAGTTTTTTTGTCTTATAAATAATAGAAAATAGCTACAACTCGATTTCATAGTATTTGCGTAGTATATGCACTTGTATGAAAGAAGACAGATACAGACAGATAAATATATTTCATTTTCATTATGGATCGGCAGTATGATTTTTATTTACTTACCCAAATTTAATATTATGATTTTCATCCTTCTCTGCCACTGTCTTTATTGAAAGCTATGATCCGTAACGGTACGGAAGATCGGGTGAGGGTACTTCTCGGATGATGAAAGGATCCTTCACGCATATGTCGGCTGTTGTGGAGTCCCTTGAGACAACACATACACGAAGAAACTAGCACACTAATATTAAATCTGTAAGTGCATGCTTTGCTTCTGAAGAAACACAGCTTTCCACCGATTTTTAGCTTTGAAAGCAGGAAGAGTAAAAGAGAGTTCAGGAGAGACAGAGGAGCAGGCAGAGAGAAAGAGAGCCTATTACAAATCCTGCATATCCCCGACAAGCGTAAGTGATCTTTTTGAGTTACATTGCTGAGCAACAAGTGTTGATATCATACGGTCGGAAGTGTTTCCATCTTAGTATAAGTGTATTAAATATGATTACATATTACATTTAGGGATAGTTCAGTAATTCAACAGAAACAACAAAAGCTGCCATCTCATGTAAAACCTTAAAACTTATTCATGAAAGAGAACTCGCCCGGTATCATCCTCGATCTTTTAAGTGTTGGTAACCTGCGATTATTTTACTAAAAATATCAATTAAACTTTAAGGTGCTATACACCTAGTCTTCTCGATGTCTGATATGGTCACATATTTATGATTTATAGAGACTACGAGTATTGAAGAATGGACACCGTGTTTAGTATAATTTCTGACCAGTGCTTTCACGATATACCTTTTGACTCTGATAATGAGTGTGAAGACTTATGCAGAGAAATGATTGTACTAAGGATGGTGGGCGTATTAACAACTCCATTTTGTTTGCGAACAAATATACAGGATATTTGTTGAATCCCACATTTATTCCACCTATGCGCAGCATACATTTCTCATTACATATAAAAAGAGGATAATAGAATCTGAATCTAGAGACAGAATACGCTTAATCGTGTGGATAAAAGATACACCACATCAATGGACTTACAGTAACCAAGATTTCTACTCCTTCTAAGTCCAATATACACTGAGACTTTGGGTATATAAAGTACAAACGATTTGTAGTAACAAGGAACATAAGGAAGATATATACAGACCAGAACATTTTAAGGATTACAGGGTTGTTACAATTGAACAGTCTTGGCTTTTCTTAATTTGTTTGCAGTTAACTGATACAAACAGTGATGTAATAAAAAGTCAAGTGCTACAAAATAACGTGATTAGACACAAGTAATCCAAAGCATTGAAACATAGAGACAAGTCGTATAAAATATTTTCCTCTACAATGAAAACGGCGTTACAATAAAAATGTTAACAATTATTCTGATTTGCATTTTATATCAAATCCTGTTTAACAACCAATGAATGCAAGGAAAATAGAACGCAACTTCTAATTCACAACTTAAAAAAAGGTTTGTGCGCATTAAACATACGATCCAATAACATTTACAAAGATTTTGCCGTCGCAAACACAGTTGCTGGTGCAATTTTATTTTCATTTCACAAGAAAAAGTTTTAATTTAAAGAAAGTTTTCTTTTACAGAAAAGTATTATCACTTCATAAAAAGTTTTCGTTTTTTGTTTGACTGAAAAAAGGATTTTGCTTTCACAAGAAAGTTTACTAAACGTTCTACCTTTTCCCCTTTTACAAAATAAAGGTTCTGGTCCTTTATTGTTTTCATTCCACAAGAAAACTTTTTATGATAAATAATAAAACTTCCATAATAAGAATAGAATTCTTTACAAGAAAGTTATTTATTTTAACAGAAAACTTTCATAAAATGGTTTTTAGTATCACGAAAAACTTTTTGTTCCATTTATATTTTCACTTAAAATATTTCATACTTTTTTAAAAAGTTCGGTTCTTAACTTTACATTTTGTTATTTCACAAAAAAATCACTATAATGTAAAAACGGAAGAGTACAATAATATTCTTTCTTTGATGGATTAAGCCGAACGTATTGACCACTCGGAGTATTTTCCACTGTCAATTGAAAAAGTTTTGTAGCTTGGTTTCCGCAATTTATTGATTGCACTAAAGATTTGTCCACTATCATAATTTTCCGTGACTAAATTATAATGGTGGTAATAATTTATTATTTGTTTTGCACGATAATGCAAAGTAATACCTCGAACTTTTCAAGCATAGTTCACTTCATCAGTAAGAAGTTTTTAGCGTAACTGTAATTTTTGCACCAGCACCAATAAAGCTTCGCATCTCCGATACGCCTTGTATTTCATTGGTCAATTATCCCAGGTACATAACATCAATGGTTCATTTCGTTAATACACGTATATAACTGAGTCTCTGTCACAATAAATTAGACGGTCTATACCCACTGTGTCCAGTAATTTATAAAAGCGAATCCTAGCCCACGAGGATATGAAGGCTGCTACTCCTACACAAGTAAAGGTTTGAGGTATATTTTCGTTTTCAAAATCTTTAAATGTCACTAGGAATTTGTTGTCTGATACAGGAGTCGCATGTTGCATTTCCAAGTGAGCAGAATTTCGTTGAAGATTTTCGCATGATTCACAACACGAGTTTGAGGAAGATCGCACCTTTGTCTCCATTTTCCGAATAAGAATTGAGAAATATCTCAATACCGAGTTATGCTGGATGTTGCTATAGCCAAGATATATTTAATGTATTTCATAATTGTGAATATGGGCCGGCTTTTCTGCTTCCGTGATACAATTATTAGGAAACACGCTAGATTCCTATTTCATTGTTAGGAAACTATCGACATATGGCTTGAACACTCCCTCAGTCACTTCCATTTCCCATATTTCGTATGTTTTAAGAATGACATAACCTTTCTTTCAACGCAATGTGCAGTTCAGGAGATCAAAATATTGACTTGAATGCACGTTCTTCTTCGTTATATTTACAGATATCATCATTCAATCCCCCCATCCAAGAAAGACATAAACCAAAGACGAAACAATTATGTGCATTATAAGACAAATTGAGTGTAGCATAATTTTTAGGAGCAAGTACTTTGCAGTGAACCAATCCATGGACAGCAGCTAGCTGAGGCATGTTTTTCCTCTATGACCATTTTTCGTGTTGGCATAAGTTTCTGGGACATCGCCCAGAGATAAAGAATATTACGTCCAAATATGATAAATACTAGTCCTCACTACGTTCATATAATGCACGCCAGAATTATGTACGTCCCGTTTTAAATGCGTCTATAGGACGTAAGCTACCCTCGACACAAGAACATTGCTCACGGATGAATTTCTGAACTTCTGGAGAAGTTTGAACCAGTTTGTTTCACCCACATTCCCAGATGGGCCCCATTTTAATTTCGCAACTGGATTAATGAAAGTCGTCTCTCGTTAATGTTGCCTTGTATCGCTGCTTCAAAGTTGGGTAATGTAAGAATGTTCATGTCTGTAACAGCTATAGAATTCGCAAGCAGTACGCCTTTTCTTGTTTTACCTATCAAGTTTAAAACACTTTAATTGAACTTCACCTACATTTTCTGCAGTTCGCAATGTAAAGTTGTCTTTATATTACACATATTTTAACCGTTGTTTTACCGTTTTATTTTGTTGTTTGTGATGCTGAAAACCTGAATTGAGAAGATCGTAATGGTATTTCTTTAAGATAATGTGAACATAAGTACTCCAGTGCAAACGAGACGATAGTGTTTGTTTTCAACAAATACTGTATCCCACCCGTTTGTTCTTCAATAAGGTTCGAAAATCGAGTAAATCCCTATGTCAAAATTAAAACATCTATCTTGAAAGTCACCAAGATTTTTTTGGAAGTCAAACATCTTTCTACTTTTAACACATTCCTTATGCCAAGCAATCGTTGCATCCCGTTCATCCTCAAATTTTTAGTCAATATTAAATTACTCAATGTCTTTCCAAAGCCCAATATTATTATGATTTTGAGGAGTGTTAAAGAGGTACGCGAACTTTCCTTTCTTGACACTTTCCTGCAAGCCCATTATTGATGGTAATTTGTATGATTTAACTCCCATGAAAAAATATGTATCACGGAAAATGTGATATTAAAATGTTATTATTAACACTTAGTTGAATAATTTTTGTCCATGTCTAATAATAGTAAGTGATATTTTTATTTTTAATGAGACATCGCGCTACTAGTAATGTGTCGAAGCATGACCAATTGTGTGAAACCACTACTACTATTTAAAACTTAGGATCCTGACCTAAGACATGAAACACAAATGTTTCTATATTACGAAATACAAAATTCCTCTTACCTTCGGCATTACCACAAACACTGCAACTATAATTTTGCTCCATATGACACCGATTAGATACAAAAATTAAATTTGTCCTATGTTCATGTTCTCCATTTTTATTCACGTCTAGTTGCATTGTCTCTACATAAAAAATAATGTACAAGAAATTTTCAATACGTTTTGGTTGACAAAACAGGAATGAGTTTCATCAAAGTGAATGCTACACAGTTTAAAATAATGCTCACCATAAACATGTTTTGTTTCCCTGCTAGGTCTATCGATTTTCACCCCATAATGAGGAAAAAGAAGAACTTAATATATATAGGTTTCACATTGGCTTTTTTATTTGTTGGTCATAACAGTTCTTATTAGGAAACGTACGATAAAAGTAGCGACATATCATATCCTTCTCATTACTACTATCGATCTCGTCATGGTAGGTACTCTTCACAATGGCTACATATATATTTACATTTATGGAATCGTCGTTTAACATATTATGTAAGTCAATGATAACAATAACTAGTATGACCTAAAATGCAGTGATAGTACATAATAGATATGGATATTTCTATATGCATATTTTTATACCCTAGAATTATTTGGTCCGCTGCTGGTCCTGAACGCAGTACCATATTCTTGCGACTCTGAATAATGCATATACGCATTAATCTGATACTTGTCGCGATAATATTTCTGAAAATGGTAATCTTAGATACTCCCGCCAGTTTCACTCAATAAATCTACTTCCGCATAATAACACAATTCTGCAGCTGCACAAGTCCACTACTTATGATGTGTTTTCATGTAGAGTTCATTGTCAAATTCGTTATCAGCACGTAGTTTCGGCAATACTAATGCCCGTGCGAGACAATCAGGAACATATTCAACTGGAATAATGCGTTTATGAAGATATTTAATATATTTTTCATTACTATATCGTCCCTCCCCATCAATAGAATCGCGAATATTGACTACGACGGTTACTGTATTCCCTAACAAGAATTCTTCGTTAAAACTAAGAACATTTTCAATCTTTCTCATGATATCATCAATAGTACTATGAGACTTAAATTTAATAATCATTTAAATCGCTTTAGATTTGCTCGACTGCAAAGTAATATATTGACGCATAAACCAAAATGTATGCTTTTCCCTCGACGCTGCGAAGTTATACTTTTTAGCATTTGTTCATGAAGATGTATCTTTTTTTAACCGGATATACATTTTCTGTCAAAGGGTATACAGAATTGGCCAAATTGTAGGATTATTCTACTTGTGATATGCATTGCTAGCTTGACAGTGCTGTGAAGTTGTAATTATGTGGTTCAGGATGAGAGGTTAGTAACATAATCCAACACTGAAATGTAGTAGTTTGTTTCACGGGAGCTGAAACATGGATGATGGTAGGTGTACAGGGACTTGCCAAGAAGGGTTAGCTACTCATTTCACGTATAAGTTTAAAGATGTATGCACCACTGTTTGTGTACTGGTATTACAAAGATATTGAAAGGCTTTGTGATAAATTCATATCTCCAATTTATTTCATTATAATGTAAAGATGAAACCACTACGCATATGTCGTCCCGAAGTTACACTATATCCCTCGCTTCACCACGCCCCTCTTGGTACAATTGTATGTTTTTGTATACCTAGCAGTCATTGCTTTCATACTTCTGTTTGCAGTTTGAACTTGAATCCAAAGAAGTGCTTTTACTTTTTTGATAATCTTCAGTGTGGTTGTTGCTGCAGTTTGAACTTGAATCCAAAGAAGTGCTTTTACTTTTTTTGATAATCTTCAGTGTGGTTGTTGCTGTTTTGTATTGTGTTTGAACCTGTTGGTGTTTCTTCCTAATGAATTCGAATTTGTATGTGTAAACAGTAGAAGTTTCCCGTCTGCCTAGTGTTCTTATTAATGAACAGTTCATTTCAAGCTATGGGAAAACTAATTAATGCTTAGTTTGCTGCCTAGGAGATTCAGACTAGGACGAGCCCGATCGTTTAATTTAATCTTGGAAACATTGGTGCTATTACAAAATGTGCGGGTTTCTCCCGGAAAAACGTGATTCTGGAATTTTGCTTCACTACTTACCGTACTACATTGGAATGAAGAAGTTGTGTTACAAAACTATATGACTGCCCAGAACATTATCGTTCTTGAACATTTTTTTCGAAAGTGTGTAAAGTAAAAATCTGGAATGGAGTACTTATTGCGAAATATTCACCGAACTTGACTGCATGATTCCTCAGGACATAGTTGATTTTTCTCTGTTTTGGTACTTGTTCTAGTGATGCTGCTAGTATGGAAGTGGATAGTGATAACTCTATTATTGTTTGCAATGGTGACATAAAAATAGCAAACAGTGATGAAACCAGTATGGATACCGACATTGAACTTGATAACGAAAAGGATTCTAGGGAAGGTGAGAAGCTTAACATTTGTGTTGAGCATTGGATAAAGGGCAATAACGTACATATGATGTATTGTGCTGGAAAAACGATTTCGAAATTGTCAGTGACTGAAAAAACTAAACGAACTTTGGTTTTCAAATTCATCAAATCACCATTAATTCGATAGTAAAGTCAATTCCAAATCCTGAGGAAAATGTAAAAAAAATATTTAATTATGCTATGGTGCATTTACTTAAATATATCCAAAGTGGGATTTACAATTGAAACTCTCAGTAGTAAGAAATATAAGCCATTATATATTCCCTTTAAATTTAAGGCTCACATTACTGTTGATGATATCTTGAGAAAGTTTGAAAATGTTCTCAATTCTAACGAGGATTTCTGGTTATGGGATACAGTAACCGTCAAAGTCAATATTAGCGGTCCTATTCGAAGTGATGGATGTTAATTATGGTAATGACAAATATTTACCTTTGAAAAAATATCTTAAAAAGCACATTATTTCAGTTGAATATGCTGCTGATTGTCTCGCACGTGCATTGGTATTGCCGAAACTACGCGCTATATAACGAATTTGATAATGAACGCTACATGAAAACACATCATAAGTAGTAGACTTGTGCAGCTGCAGATTTGTGTTATTATGCGGAAGTAGATTTATTGAATGAAGGTGATAGGAGGATTGAAGATGTAGACCAGTTTCAGAAATATTATGTGACGAGTATCAGATTAATGTGTATGTGCGTTATTCAGAAAGTCTCAAGTATACGATACGATATTCAGGACAAGCAGCGGACAAAAATAATAATATATTGCCAACTGAAAAAATTGAAGGTCAAGTTTTTCTGTTTAAACTGGATTTATAAGACAACAAAAGACTCTTACCGGCATGGGCATACTTGTATTACTCAACTTCGCCATCATCCCATTGACGAAGAGGGTCATACTTTGAAGGACCGGTACAAGGCAGCATTAGCGAAAAATAATTTCTTGAATCCAGTTTTAAAATTAGAGTAATATAAATCTGATATGTGAGTTGAACAAACTGGTTCAAACTTCTGCGTAAATTCATAGTTTCCTCCGTGAGCAGTGTTCTAATGTAGAAGAACCCTTACAACTAAAAAATGCTTTTAAATGGGGACATACTGGTTGTTTTCGAACATTATGTGAATGTAGTGAGCACGAGCATTTATCATACTTGGACGTTACCTCCTTTTATTCCTAGGTGATTTCCAAAAACATACGCCAAAAGGAAAACATATATTTCATAACGAAAAATGAATTATCCAGCTACTGTTCATAAATCTTTTCACTGCAAAATACTTGCTCCTAAAAATTCTTCTATATTCATTTTGCCATATTATGCTCATAATCTTGTCGCTCTTGGTTTATGTCAGTCTTGTAAGTAGGAAACAAATTATGATATCTATACACATAATGAAGCAGAACGTACAATCAACGGATTATTTTGCACTCCTGAACTACATATGGCATTGGAAAAAGGGTACGTCATTCTTAAAATATATGAAATCTGGGAAATGAAAGTGACTGAGGGAGTGTTCAACCATATGTCGATAGTTTCCTGAAAAGAAACAGAATGCTAGTGGGTTTCCTAATACTTGTACCACGGAAGAGCAAAAGCAGACTTATATCACGATTATGAAAATCATTAATGTATATATCTCGGCTATGGCAACATCTAGCATAACCCGGTATTGAGACAAATTTCTAAAATGTTCCCCAATTCCGTATTCGGAAAATGGGGACAAATTTCCGATCTTCCATAAAGTCATGTTCTATATGATCCTAAACCCTTCCACGAAATTGTACTCACTTGGTCGCCTCATTTTATGGTTCAACATGAGACTCCTGTATCAGACAACAAATTCGTAGTGACGTTTAAAAAATATGAAAATGAAAATTCTCCACACGACCTTACTACTGTACGAGTAGCAGCTGTCATATCTTCGTGGGTTAGGGTTCGGTTTTATAAATTACTGGACACAGTGGGTATAGATCGTCTAACTTATTGTGACAGAGACTCAGTTATATAGTGCAGAAACGATATGAACCATTGCTTTTATGTACTGGGTATTACCTGGTAGAATTGACCAATGAAATAGAAGACGGATGGGAGATGCAAAGCTTTATTGATTCAAGTCGAAAAAATAAAGTTACGCTAAAGAAATATTCATACTGGTGAAGTGAATTATATTTTCAAAGTTTGAGGTAAAACTTGAATTATTATTCAAAACAAATAATAGCTTAGTACCACCATTACAATTTAGTCACGGAACAGTATGATAGAGGAGAAATTTTTAGTGCTAACAATAACTTGCGCAAACCAAGCTACAAAATGGTTTACAAAGGACAGTATAAAACACACTGAGTGGTCAATAATAAGAAATGACGTCTTAACCTTCAAACAAAGAATATTGTTGTACTCTTCCGTATGGAAATTATAGTGAATAGTATTTTTGGGAAACAAAAAATGTAAAGCTCTGAACCAATTTTTTAGAAAGCATGAAACACTTTATTGTGTAAAGATGAATGGAACAAATATTTTTTGTGAAACACAACAATTTTATGAAACTTTTCTGTGAAACTTGCGATGATTTCCTTTTACTTACTACCTCTCATACTAGTAGTAATAAGTAATTTCACATATTTCTTTTTATTTATACTTTTAACAAAATGCACCGGATTTAGCAACCTAACGGAGATCTGGACGACCACGGTTCGCTTCTCTTATGGCTCACGGGACGCTTGCTTATATTAATTTTTCGGGCACCAGACCGCAT
>JAGDQP010057090.1:0-12810 GCA_022664845.1 Lepisma saccharinum | reverse complement strand
AGATATCGGGCTGGGAGTGGAAACATTGGCCGTCAACAAGACCGCCGCTTTGCTCACTCACAACAGTCATAGCTAGAATATTGGGTAAGACACAAGGACGTGTCGAAGCAACTTGTTCGAAGTCTTATAGCTTCAAGTTGAGCTACTCCAGAGTCAAATTAATTCGCCGTATACGTCATGCTCTTGTGGATAATGCTATCAAAGAACGCAGAGACAATATTTTTTTCAGACATCTGGATCAGGACATTTGTCCCTGTATCATGATCCCCGCAGTGGGCGCCTACACAGCCTGGACGGAGAGAGTTAGAAAGCGTCCATAAGGCATAACTGCAATGAAACCTATGGTGAGTTTGCAGAACACCTCCATGTTTCTGACGAAACAGTCAGACTGCACTACATCGGAAACGCATACACGTTGAGTACGTGGTAGCTCCACATTCTGCCACCAGCCAACAGGAACCAACGACTGACATCATGTTCGACGTTGCCTTCTTGACACACCTACATACCCATATTGGATCAACTGCTCTCCAGTGACTACACGTATTTCTTGTATGAGATTACCAAGACATTGGTTTTCACCCTGGTGCCCTGTTATCACATACCACAAAACTGCCTCTGGAAACTCGCAAAATAACACTCTGTGCCCAGTGGACTTGTCACCAACTGGTGGACTAAGCTGCTATTACCGGGCCAAATTATCACTGCCGACCAAATGCGCTGTTCAACAGGCACCGCAGCAGACGGAGCCATCACTGGTGAATCGCAAGGGTGTGACATGAATGGGTGCGTGATGTTACTGACTGGTTTCGTTTCTTAGTTACGGGGGCTATCGTCATTACATTTCTTTGCAGAAGGGTTACGGTTATAGAATGGTACTTCCGAAAACGAAGAAGTGCCGCGACTCGCCTTATTCTTGTTTGATACTGCTTTACACTCATATACTGAAAAATACAGAAGCACCACAATCCTTACGGTATAACTAAGACAAGTGGTTATATTAAAATGCAGATGTGAAATATGCGTTCTGTAATTTAAAAGTCAGGATAGTTAGGGAAAAACCAGTAATAACATATGAAAACACTGGCAACAAGCAAATAACGGACTTAAAGCTAATATGCAATATATTATCCTAAAGTTTCTATTTCCAGATTAAAATAAACATATGCATGTATTAGACACATTGAACACAAGTTTAAAAGAATAAGTAAGCCTCAGAAGTCATAAAACACATCGCCAAGCTCCCGAGCGTTTTCAGCTCTGAACAGAATTTGTCCGTTTTCTAGAGATATTGAAGAAAAAAGTTCAGTTCGTATTTATTATTATTTGATTTTTTGCTTGCAAGAGCTTGAATTAGAAAGATTTTTGTTACAGCCACATTTAACATTCTCACGTATGGAAGTTCACATCAGCTGTTGCAATCCTGCGTTATTATGACGATGCTTAAAGATAGTATTAGGAGGGGGGATAGTTATAACACTGTCTACACAATATGAAGAAAATTCCACTGATGAAATCCAACGATGGACGTTCTTTGACGATTCAGTTATGTTTCAGGAACCGTAAGAGAGTCCGCAAATTCAGTGGAAAATCATCACTGCTTCACCGTGTACTCACAATGAAATATTACACTCTACTTGTTGCGGAAAATCTTCCACATACGTTGACTCAAACCAATTACCGTCAAAACAAACTTTAAGTATTGTTCCTATCCGTGTAACCGAAGTTTGTAACAGTAAATCTTTCACTCAAGATTCGTAAGTATGTATCCATCCGCGTGACATGACGAAGGTCAAACAATTACGAGTGAAACTGTTGGTTTTGTTTCAATATAGTTGAAAATGAAGTATTCTTTTCAAATATAAAGTTTAAGCTCACACATACCGACCATTTTAGTTATATCAGAAAACGTTCAAAGGAAAATATTGACCTATGTTTAATTTTCATAAGGATTTCCACCGACACTGCGTTAGGGTCAGTTCATCAGCTGTTACTATCACGGGCACTGAAGCTATAGAGGTACATCAAACGAGCGCCCATACGCCGAGGTTCACTTAATGAGAAGCACCGTGCGATGTATCCGTCAAATCCAAAGTTAACAACTGCATTGACCGGGATTTGGCATTTACGAACCCAATCAGTCCTTGACGTGTACAAGTCCATCTACAATACACAGCAAACATATTCCAAGGATAAGTTTACCACTCTCCGAAAGTGCGTAGGTCCTCTATGACGCTTTTTCAATATGGCCTTCACACGATTCTAGTGCATAACATGAGTGTTTGCTTCTGCAAATTCTTACCCTGAATCTACAGTTTTCTTATGAATAATAATTTAAATATGTTTTTGATGAGTTAATAAGTGTTTCTGGGTTGGCATTGCAAATTGCACTGAAAATATCGCGAAATGGTGTTTACACATTAAATAAGTAATGATAATAATCTGATTTAAAGTTGATAACTTCTAAATTAATTGTTCATTTTTTTAATTTATGCATTTTATTTCCTAAGTATAAAGTAATTTATAGTTACTATTGAATATCACACGTCTAAGGGAGCTTAATATGATATAATTTGACAACAAAAGATGTTATAAATGGGAACCACATATAAGGAACTATCACTGCATTGACTATATGGAAGTATGCACCCAAAAAATAAAGAGTATGATTACAGTAACCATAAAACGTGAATTTTCGATGTTAATTTTCGGACAGCAATATTATGGGTTGCAAAACCATACAGGTATTGCTAATCGTAAATTGTCATTATGAAAATACATATTATTAAGTGTATTGTCATGATTATAATACTGTTAACAATATTGTATAGTCAAATTCTTGTTTCTAGTTAAATTAACAAGATATTTTGTAGGATTTGACGCAAGTGAAAAATGCTATTTCAAACAGCTATTTATTTGCATACCGAAAAAAAATGGTTGAATATGAATTTGATGAGATAATGAATATATTAATTGCTCTGTATTGTAGATTTCAATTGCATACGATATTTTGTGTAGAATTAAGTTGATTTTCTTATGTGTATTTTAATTTGAATGTAGTTGATACTTTCTTTATGTATGTTTGGTGGGAATCCGTAAAAGAGAAGTTGATTCCTTTGTACAGCTGTTTGTGGGTCACGCAGATTCATATTTTAACGTTCGGCCTGTAGCGCGAACCACCAAAAGGTGTCTTAGCGCCGATTTTTTAGTTCTTTGAGATGGCATGGGTAACGGTTTCTGAGCAAATATAAGGCCTGGGCTCCCGCCTTATGCCATCACAACTATGATCATCACAACTATGACTGAAGCACCACATTGAGTTTCGGCAATAACCTCTTCGAAATCTGTCCACGGAAACACGCCACGATAGAATACCGTTATGTAGAGAAATTTCAACGTTCACGGCCTCCTGCGGAGGGAGTGCCAGGCGTTGCCACCAGAGATTTTATGTTTAATTGAAGGAAATGAATCTCTGTCTTATGAAGCTAAAACTGGATTGAATGAAAGATGGCCGAATGCTATTATCACAAAAGGTTATTTTCAATAAAAGAGTCTCCACACGTCAGTAGCGCTTGACGGCTTCTCGACTTGCAAAGGTTGAACGTTTTTTTCGTTGTGAATGGCGCTTGGAGACTGAGAGACGTTGGACGAATTTCGCCTCTACACTAATAGATAGGCGGGTCCAAGATCCAATGTTCTCACCTCGCAGGATATCGAAAATATCATGGAGATTATGTTTCCCACCCTGGCAGTACATGAGCAATAATTCAGAATCGGAAAGAAGAAGCGAAAGCAGTAATAAGTTATTTATTTTCTTGCTAAAAAAGGAAACGGGTTCGATTCCCGGAGGCAGCATACAAATGCAGTGCCAAGTTTAAGAAAGCTGTTGTAAGTTGCGTAGACATAATGAACAGCCTTGTATGGGCTTCAAATTGTGAATAAGTTGATGGGAGAGGTAAATTCCCATTTAGAAATAATTAAGGGCGGTTACCAGGCCAAAGTATCGGATGGTATATCGTTGGAAGTGATATGAAATTAATTTCTACAAATATAGGAATTCGAAACAAGATTATTTACTTGTTCTCAGTAATCGATGTACTGCCTATCTAATTTGTCTTGTTTCAAATGTATCGGCGGTGGCGTATCGGTTACACCAGTGTTTGCTCACATTGTTCAGAAATTCGTGATATATAATGGCAGCACTGAAAGCCAGGAAGATAGGTACATTTCTTGAACACAAGTCACAGTTTACGGACTGTCAATACGTCACAACAATAATAGTTAAGTGAGCACGATTGAAGTTTCGCTGCTAGAACTTCCCAGTTCTGAGTACGGGATCGTTTCTCTGGAAGCCAATCGAAAACTCTAAACCCGTTTTTTGATGCAAATGGTCTTATTTTTTTTAAGTGTAAAGGAAGTTATTTTGATTCAAAATTATTATATATGCTTGAATTAGGGTTAAACTACACTTCTAACACAATCAGAACATAACTTTAAATAAGTAGCCAAGTTTTCGAATTTTGACCTAAAATTCGAAACACTAGAGACATTTTACAGACTGACGATATTAAGGTAGGAGGCTGATCTTTTTACACGCTAGTGCTGACATCTAGATAACAATTTAAAAATCATACAGAAAGGCTTTAGAAAAGGAAAGCAAATTGATGTGAAATTTGCTTTCGGTTTAATGTAGTTACAATATTACAATATCAACTACGATTATCACAATACACTGTACTTGGATCAAATTGCGGATTTGTGTCATTCTGAATTAATTATTATTTACGTACGGCCATTCAATTTGAAGTATAAAATTAAACTTTGCGTTTTCCTTCAAGAACTGCATTCCATTCAAACGAGAAGCACTTATATGAGAAGTCGTCCATAGCTAATGAAATATCTGACCCATATAGAATTTTCCAGTAGATATATTTAGCTAATATGGGATTTCTAATATATTTATTACCTTTAAAAGACACCCATATTTACTTTCTCTTCTATTACCTGAGAAATCTAATTTTTGTATCGTCATTACCGCCTAAACCTTCTGTACAAGTTTTGATCGGGTATTCACATATCTCCTTTGAAATAGAGAATCTTGCCTATACATGCGGTGAAATTTAGAACTACGGTCATTATAAATGATTTCTTTATGCGTTTAGAACTTTCCGATTTTTCTTAAATGTCCAACTCAATTGATTGATGGCGTTTAGGTATCTCAGGCTTAGGCCAAGATAGTGTTTGGGAGAGAATGTCGGAAGGGAGTTGGCCAGAATCTTGTTAGCAGGTACCATCCCGTCGTTTGCCTGGTATTACTTAGATAAAATCGTAGAAAATATCAGTCTAGATAGGTGGACTCTTTGAACTGATCTGCGGCAACTCAGTGTTGATATGTCGATTGGAGAAAGTAGCATAACAAAGAAATACAATAATTTTTTATCTCTCTGAAGGCTCTTAACTATAACACGAAGCATGTCTTTCCAGGCAAATGGTATTAACAACGCCTACTGTGTAGTGACATTGTAACATAAGCTACGTTATTTTAATAAAAATACAAAACACTATCCATACGTTTTCATTAATACGACAATGTTTACTCACGCCCTTATCCGTGAGTTTGTTGAAAGCATTTATCTTTGTCTGTTCAGTATTTATTTTCTAAATTGGAACGTCTGTGATTAGGAAGAAAGTTCTCGAGTACGTCCTTCCTGGACTAACAATGACATTATAATATTTTCTTGGGCCATGAAGAAAGCGTAAAGTTTCATATTTTGCAAGGCTATTTGGAAATCCCTTTCCAGTTCCACGTATTGCCTTTAAAAAATATATATTCATACTATTGATGGTCTTTGCGGTTTAGTATTTTTACAGAAATTTCTAGTACAAACTCTCCATTCAACTTCCTGCATTAAACCGAAATTTATTGATATTTTAGTTATAATTGCAACTTTTAAGTTGGCTATATGTTATCTCTCTTAATAGAAATATAATTTTGTGTTAATAAAGGAAGGATATTTGGTTAGAATCCAAAGTTTTGTACATACATAGATAGGCTAAGTTATTTCAAACTGAAGCTCCCATCTAGGCTCACAAATTTTTTTCACTAACACACTTACATATCTGATCCTAACCGAAACATGCAATACCACAAAACGGAACATATTGCAATATGTCGGAGTATCTCTCCTCTATTCTTCATAAAAGTCCCAAAATATCCCACGTTGGGTTTACGGGTTATGACGTCATCAATATGACGACCGGCGAGATTGGTAATAGAATCTCTAAGCGCATGTGACATCTTAGAAACTTGAGACGGAAGCGTCATTTTTGTATACAATTCAAGGGAATGAATTTGAAAATGACTACAATGAAGGAATTCGATTTATTAATAACCCTCGTTTTGAGATATATTCTTGATAACTGATTCAAAACAATTTCGTGATTGAAGGTTTGAAGTTTCTGTAAAATTACCGTGGTAACTGTAACATGCTATCAGAATATGAAATATTGTTACATATGATTTTAAGAACTTTGAAACAGTATTAGTATTGTATTTTTAAATGATATTGAGTTGTGTAATGTTTATTTCTACTAATAGGGTGCGGATAAGTTGCCACTGAAAACAATGTGAAACCTTAGTAATTATACTTAACTATAAGTTTTGTAATTAGTAACCATCCGCATATCACCACGACCAAAATACATTATGTACAATACACGTTTGACATTATTTCATCCTAATAAAGTTTGTGCCGTAGTTGTCAAACTATAAGAATTCGTTTCATATTATTAAGTTTTAATAAACTAGAAAGGAATTAGCGATTCATTAGTATTTCTTTGTTAAATTCTTATCAGTTTAATTTTGTAGTAAAAATGTGGCGTTATTTATCTTACCTTACCTCACCTCATGGCGACACAGCGCTGGGTGTTCTTTGGCTACGGATTCATTCCATTCTATTCATTGCTGTCTTCTTCCAAATTCTTATGTGTATTGCCTTTAGATCCTCCTGCATTTGGTCCATCCACATTATCTTCGGCCGCCCTCTTTTCTTATTTGAATATACTCTTTCTTGTAACATTTTTCTTGGCGTTCTTTTCCCGTCCATTCTTAATGCATGACTCACGGAATTATTTCCCTTTCAAATCTGTCTCGCCTATTTGTATCTTCTTTCTTTAGCGTCCAAATCTCGGAACCTTACGTAACGACTGGCCTGATTAGTGTAAATCTGTAATTTAGTTCTCATTGTTATCCTTCTGCTTTTTAGTAGCTTTTGGTTCACATAACACTTTATCTCCTACTTGTACTCTCTCTTTGATTGTTTCGGATGTGTAACTTTTATAATCTAGTAATAAGCCCAGATATCGAAATCTGTTCACTCTCTTGAATATATTTTCCCCAATTTTAATTTCGTGTTTATTTTTTCCCTTCATTTGTTGCTATGTGCATATATATTTTGTTTTATCTGCGTTTGTGTACTATCCTAATGAATTCGCTTCTGCTTCTAGTTTCAGATATGTGCTTTACAGTTTGTTTTCGGTCCTGGCTATGACTGTCAAATCATCTGCATATGCAAATACTTGATTTATTCTTGTAAATATGATTCCTCGTTTATCTATTTCCTTTACTGCTCTACGGAGGACTACGTTAAATTGTATTGTAGATAAGGCATCTGATTGTTTAACACCACAGTTGAATTCTTGACCTGTCTGATTTTCTATCTGCACTTTGGCACGTGTTTCATTAATTTTAATTGCTATAGGTTTCTTAGTTTATTTCGTAGTCCTATTTCCTCTAGGCAGGTTATTTGTTTCCTCCTGTTTACATTATCCAATGCTTTTCTGTAGTCTATGAATAGTATATGCAATTCTGTTCCATATATCGTCTGTTGTATTGCGAATATTTGATCTGTTGTGTCGTTTCCTTTCTGAAACCCGCACTGGTATTCTCATATTTCTTTTTCTGTTATTGGTATATTATCCTCTGCAGTATGCTTGTTTGAACTTTATATGTGGTGCTTAACAGTGTTATTACTCTGTAATTGTTACAGTCTGTTCTATCTCCTTTTTTATGTAAAGGACATATGATTTCCGTATTCTAGTTTGTTCGCATCTTTTTCTTCTCTCCAAATCCCTTTGATTAATTTATATATTTCATCTGTGTATCTTACACTTGCATATTTTATCATCTCTTCTATGATCTCTTTCTCTCTTGGTGATCTATAATGTTTTGGTCTTTTTACTGCTTCTGTCATGTCTTTCATGCTTGGTTCATCTCTTATGCCTCCTCTTCTCTCCGATGTCTGAGTCTATATTTGTTTGAATTTCATGAAATTGTTCTTGTTCTTTGGTTACCGGTTCTTCTTCTAAATGTAGTTTCTTCTTAAAATATTATGTCCATCTCTTCGTTACACCTTCTTCATTTCCCACCGACACTCCGTTCCTATTTTAGCATCCAAATGCTTTTGGTTGATATCCTTTGTTCATTTTGATTATTGCTGCGTAAAGTCGTCTCGTTTCATTCTTCTTCCTTTAATTTTCTTTTTCTTCTATCTCTTGTGCCATATTATCTTTCTTCTTTTTCCTGCATATTATATTTGCATCTCTGCTTAGCTCTGTGTTCCTTCCCTATTCCCCCTTATATCACTTTGTATTGCCTTTAGCCTTGCTTCATTGTTTCCCTTTATTGTTTTGCGGCATTCATCATAAAGCCAATCATTGTATTTTTCTTCTGCATCTTTCTTATTATTTCTTCTGATGTTGTTCTTATAAAATTTTCTATTTCCCCCACTTGGCATCTATGTTATTTATTTCCATTTTTATTCATTTTCTTTCTTGCTGTTCCAGTCTTTCGTCCATTCTCTCCCTGTACCTCCTCTTGATTTCTTCACTTTTGAATTTCTCTAGATTCTACTTACGTCTGCTTTGTCCTTTTACTTGTTGTACCTTGCTTAATTTTTCTCTAATCTTTGCTTTCACCATGTAATGATCACTGTCTCCATTCGGTCTATAACTCCTTGAGCCTATTACTGAAATGCAATGTATTTTACTTACTAGTTTATGGTCTATCTGTTTTACTGTATGTACGTCTGATGACTTTCATGTTCCGAGATGGATCTTCTTTTGAGGGAATTTTTTGCTTCAGATTACCATGTTGTCCTTCTCTGCAAACTGTCCTTGCATTAATTCATTATAATTGCTCTCGACATAACGTATATATTCCTGCTATATTTTTTAATACATTCCAATTTTTGCGTTACAGTCACCTGCTATTAGTACCATGTCATGTCTTGGTATGGTGTTTTGTCTTCTCTAACTTCTCGTAAAATTATTCTTTCACAGCTTGTTCTTTGTCCTCCGTTTTGTGCATATAACGTTTATAATTGTGATATTTCTTGACTTTCCTTTTAATCTTATTTTGTATATTATATCATCTATGGGCTCAAATTGTAGTATTCTATCTGTCATCTTTTTAATCACGAAGAATCCGGTTCCTTGCATTCCTGTCCTTTCTTCCGATCCGCTGTAATATAAAGTGTATTTGAGTTTCTGTAGCTTTCATTTTCCTTGTCAAATTATCTTTTGAACTGCTGCAATATCAACACCATTTTTGCATATTTCTTCTCATATTTGTTGCATCTTCCCTGATCTTAGTAGTGTACGCATATTCCAAGTTGCGAGTACCATCTCTCGATCCTTCCTTTTGTCCTTTCCGTTATCTGTCTTTCCGTTCTTTCGAGGCCTCTGTACCGGTTTCTGAACTTCCTTTTTTACGAGATAAGGTTGTTTGCCCTACGCTCAACCCTCAACCTGGATAAAGTGAGTTTTCTGTCGGGACCCTCTTCCCTTAGCCTTCGTAGATCCCTCTACTAAACCGCAAGGTAGAGCTGTTGGTTTTAGTCAGCCCCATCATTCCGGTACCCATGATATCAGATAAGCTTTTACATATCCGCCACCTGAGGAGGCATCTGGTGGAAGTCCAAAAACTCCCAATTGTGGCGTTATTGAAAAAAAAAATAAGGGTTACCAGGAAAATTGGATCTAGTGACGATTACTGAAGATTTATTGCAATTGACTGAAATTACCTAAATCTATTTTAACCTACTATTTACAAGGAGCGTTGTTATAAGAAAACGACTCATTGTTTCTGTTAATTAGAACAAGCATTTTTGGCTAATTTGGTACTGACCATGAATAAGCAATTTTCATTATTCAAAAGGGTTTTAGCACATGTGGACCGCTAGATGGGGCGTTATACATAAATATTTCTTTATGTAATGAAGAAAACTGTTTGCACTAATTTCAGATTATTGTTTGTGAGTTCTCTGTACAACAAGACAATATAAATGCTCTAAGGTATTATTATTATTATTCTTTTTAAGTCGTGTTAATGTCTGAGGAAGATTATTTAGATTTATTTAGAGATATCTAAAACAAAATATTGCATAGGAGAAGAGGAATGATATTTGATTTAATTTAAACTCTGTTCCTATTCGAATTTATTTCTGATAAAATATTAAATAAATGAATGAGCTCGTGCTATATTACATGGAAACATTTCATTTTGATTATTACGATGTTGCTTAATAGTCCTTGGGCGAGACTTCAAAAACTGATATTCTTTTTGGAGGGGCCAAAAGAAACATTGTCCAGGTATTCCATGGGTCAAGTGGTCTACGGTATGATGGATATAGGAGAATGGTAGCTTTTAAATATGACGTCTATGGAAAATGGCGGATAGTGATCATACCTCAAAGATGTAGTCTCAAGTAAAATTATTCAATTTGCATTCCCTTTCTTTACAAAATGAAAGGTAGCAGAATTTTTCATTCCGCATCGTACACGATAAATAAACTATGATGGACAGCTCAGAATGATACTTTTAAATTTGGCGTCAAACCAAAATGTCGGATAACGGTAAAACTTTAAAGGAATACAACTCGGTTGAAATTATATGATTTGGATGAATTTGCTAGAAATAAAACATTCTATTCCGTGTAGTACAATATTTTTCAACCTTCTTACACTCACGCACCGGCAAACTATAGGGTAAATCTTTCACAGCCCGAGAACGTGCCTCTAATTTAAATGTGTATTTGACGTTCAGATTGTGCCAGCAAATTTTCAAATTTAAGTTGTTTTTCAAAGGAAATTTAAACCTTAATCTGAATTTTGGACTTTTGAAATCTACAAATTAAGTGTTAAATAATTGAATATATTAATTGCCCGCAGACCAGTAAAATAGTTTCCAGCAGTCTTGCTGTTCCTCGGACCGGCGCTTGGTAATCACTGCTGTAGTTCAGGACAAACTATGATGGACACCTGAGAATGGTAGCTTTCAAATATGAATTATATTATGTAAATTTATATCAAAAAAATTTGTTTTAAATTACTTTTCAGTTAGCTTTAGTTCTGTTTATAAGTAACACGATCGAGAAACTAATAGTTATCAGCATTTCTTTAAATGAAAAAGTTGCCAGGACCATTCGAAAAATTTGTGTTCCAGAAGAAAAAGACTGAATGTTAGGAAACGAATATTCTTAAAAGCATGTAGCATAATTTATAAAAATAAACAAAATGCCTACTGAGTGAATTATTCACGGTATTGTATAGTTACTGAAAGGGCAAAACGAAAAACACTTCCCGTTAAATCTGTATGACGGTGAGTGACACAGAAACAGAAAATATTGTTTTTGGCAATGCACATGAAGGACGAGGAAGTGATTGTTCACTCGACTCCACCTTACTACAATATGTCACACATCCCTTGATGGAAAATTAGGACGTCACTTTCACATAATCTTGGTCTAAGATTAGGGAATCACTAATAGTGTCTATACAGGGCACTTTACAGTTAAGGGAATAGCTCTGGAGCAAAGACATCAAAATATTTTTTAATATCTAAAATTAATTGTGCGAGTATGACGTCATCAGTTATGGGTATTGTAATTTATCAGATAAAATAATACATGTCAAAAAATAAGTAGTTCATTTGATACACATTTACAAGTATTATTGGCGCCGCTTTCCAAAACTTTATTATTGCCTGTGATCTGTTCAGTATCTTTAAAGATATGAAATCTCTCACACACAAACGCAGCGTAGTTACAGAAGTCTCTTATTTGAGATCCCTTGGAGCACCACATTGGGATTTGTCTTTCTTTCATCAGTTTCGATCATCTATCTCTGGTCAGTTTTCTCCATTTGCATTTATTGAAGTGCCTTTAAGTGCTTATGAAGCCAAATATATCATCTGGACTAAAGTGCGAATTGAGAACAGGGATACCATTAACTTGTTTGGTCAATCATGTGTGTGTTTTTTTTACAGGAAAGAAGAAAACCTTATCACGGGGATTATAAAGTATGTTGAAATATCTCTAAAACAAAATATTACAATTCATGACATTCGATTCCTAACTCGGATATCCCAAAATGCCGTTAAAATATTTATTTACGTTGAGGGAAATATAACGAAAAGTTTTGTTCGGTACCTGAAATATGTGGTGACATTTTTTAATGCTTAGAGAGTATAGGTAACATACTAATGCAGCTCGCAGAAGTTAGTAGCAGCTTATATCATATAAATAGTATTCCGAACTTTTGTTTCTCATTATCTGAAATATAGATATTTATTCCAGATTCAAAAAAAAAAAAGAAAGAAAGAAAAGATTTGAAAGCATGAAAATCTGCTAAGTCAACGAGAAAATTTTAACAAGGAAATTTACCAACATCTTTGATTTTTAAATAATTTTAAAATTTTGCACACATTTTTCAGTTGATTAACGTCTTTGTAACTAATAATATTGAACATTG
>JAGDQP010057088.1:0-12810 GCA_022664845.1 Lepisma saccharinum | reverse complement strand
TGTGAAAGATACAGAGAAAATTGAAAAACTTTAATAAAACTTTAAATTTCTGGCTTTTATAGTGCCTGAAGTGTACAGACCGTCCCTCGGCGAGCCTTTTTCCAGGATAGGAACGAAAAAAGATCAGGACTTGTATTGAAGGTACCATCCCGGCATTCGTCTGGTAGGACTGAAAAGAGCCCTAGAACCCGTGTTCCTTCTCCAATGCATTTTGCTTATCTTAGACTCTGTGCAGAAAAAAATGGTCGTTGGGACTCAGATCCAGGTTTCGCACTTGTCTAACTGTTGTTATGGCCTCGAATGAAAGCGATTTCCGTGTGTGCCGAGTGTTTGTGAGGGTTCAGCTGAACCAGTTCTCTCCTTTTCTCGAAAGCCATGCTATTGCACGGCGCTTTAATCAACACTTGTTAAAGTATTCAATCAATTAATTATTTGAACACCTCTTTATCCTGCCTGTTGCTGTAACTGAATTTAGGAAGAGAAGTTCTAGAAATAAGCGAGAATAATTATGTGCAGAATCATGGGTCGCTCGACTCATTAGAAATCTTTCCATGTTGTGGAGTGGTCTACCAATCAACTACCAGCGACTTCATCAAATTCTATGTCTTAAAAGGACACTTCACAGGGCTTTAGAGATTTCCAATCAGGATTTCTCTTTAAATCTTGCAGTAAAAATAAACATAATATGCGGAAATAATCTTTATTTGAAAATTTAGTCACATATAGCTTATTGGTAAACCATCCTCCGACTAACGGAAGATTCTCAGTCAGTTCTAGGACCAATTTCTGTGCTTCTTAGTTATTTGTAAGATTTCTTGTCGTAAACGAAGTTATAGGGGACAGATATGTTCAAATAATTAAATGACTGACACTTTTAACAACAGTGCTGAATGGAGTTTAAATAAAAGTATATTCCTTTATCCACTTTTTATGTTCTGTACCAAGTAAAAAAAGTAGAGCTATCCCCTGTGCAATGCTCACGCGGCGGAGTTCATGCCAAAAGTCTGTACGCTTTTCAGAGTTCTCACGCATCCTGGGATCCCTGGAAATCACGGAAAACTGGATTTGTTTGTATTAGTCCTGGATTTTCGATATTTCTCTTGGCCCGCGCTAGTTAAATGGTATAGCGCTCACTATTAGTGCAAAGAGTCGTCGGTCCGATCCCTGCTCATGCCATGTAGGCTTTTTGGTGGACAAACACCTTGTGCGTGAGTTTGCTTGGGGTACTCCCACTTCCTTCATTCCACTAATTCATCCCATCATCGTCCACCCGGCGTGAGCCAAAGTTGCCCAAAGACCTTAGAATTTAAATTCAGATTTAATGTTGGTCCTGGAATTTATTAATGTCAGGTGTCTTTAACTAAAATTTCTTTTCTTTAAATAGTAGAGGAAAGACAGGAATAAGAGAAACAGTATCTGACAGAATTACTGAAATAAGTTTAGAAAAAAAGATACAGTATGCAACATGCAAGTATTTCTTTAGAAAGAGGATTTTTTTTTCCTGATGGAAGTGTTATCTATGTCTGCATTTGATTCTTTTTGTATTGGAAATGTAAAGTTAATAGTGAACGTTGATTTGTTTCTTTTAAGACTATACAAAAAGAACTGCGGGTGGCTATGAGAGGAAACCACGTAAAACAAAATTATTTTTCTACAAGTTGTTTCCATAGTTAATCACTCACTTTGATTAGACATTTCCACTTGTTATCATCAGGTACCAGTTCAGTACTTGAAAGCAGTGATCATGGGTAAATACTGCAACGGATTTCCAGTGATTATGCAGGTAAAATGGTTCCTTTAATTAACGCCAGAGCCGTTTTTTTCTGTCACAGTCAAACAGTTAAGTTAGAGAAAGGCTGAGAGGTAAGCTGCAGTAGAATTTAGAAAGAAATTATATTTTATTTCAGAACGTAGTTATAAGTTACAAGCACTTGAGTAAGGAGAGTGGTAGTTGATAATATTGCGTTGGTGCGAATGAAATGTCCGCCCCAGGTACATCTTGTCCAAAGGCCAAAAATATGAAACTGTATTACCTGGTTAATCAAAGTTGTTGGTTTAAATCAAAGTTAGTTAATCAAAGTTTTTTTTCGGCTTGCTGTCCAGAATGTCCCAGTTTGAATACATAAAGAAAAAATACTCGCAATTGTGTGTTCTCCGTGGTGAACTTCCTTATGATTCTGTTTTAACAACACACTTCCTCCTGACTGTCTGGGTACTCCAGCCAGTTTTCTAGACGTATACAGAGTTTGTGACGTTAGAGGCGGGACCTCAGTCGATCCCTGTGTTATGTTGCTGAGGTGCGTTTCCCACCAGACGTCAAAGCGATCGTTTCTTTCGCACCAACTCAGTAGTTTGAAGAATGTGAAAGTTAAATGAGTTGTCATGAAAATCAACTCATATATGAATAATGACGTACAATTTTGAGGTACATTACTTGACATTATTTCAATTGTAGATTGATTGTTTTGGTTTGTATCAAACGTTATGTCTATAAAATAAGCTAGGAAAAGAGCTTAGTTACTTGAACAAGACAGTAAAACAAATGTACAGATATACACAAATAAGAAATTACTGTATTTTCGCCGTTAAGGCATGAGCACGTGAAACAAGAGTTAAAAAATAAGAGAAATGGTTACGTGGAGCTATTAGGGTGTAGAGACAGTAGAATGTCTTGAAAAAGGTGTTTACATTTCTTGAGTGAAAATGTTAAAAAATTGTCAGTTCAAGGTACAATTTCTTGGGTACAAGGATAGATTTCTTGAGTCGCTAAAGTATGTTATTTCCAGTGACATTTTAAAACTTTAGACATAAAACTTGCATGCTGTTAAAAACCTAGAAAAAGTTAATTTATTTTGAAGTAACAAGCATCTGCTAATTATATATTTCATATTTCTTAATTACCAATTTTCACTTGTTCTTCCACATTTGCAGAAACAAAGATCAGTATTTAAATAAACACTTCACATAATGAATGCCCTTGTGATAATGTAGTTCGTATTTTCCCCGCTAGATGGCAAACCATGTTCGCAAATTTGCTGCCTTCTAAGGAGGATTTAGTTTACTCCATTCTAACATTCTCCGTGCTACGCAAGTGCGATGATAGATTTTTGAAGATGAATAATATTTTTCCCCCCAATCGTTTAGGCATTATTTTCGTGAATGAATGACTAACAATGGTATACTTTGTGAGTTAAAAAAGCACATTTTCACAAAATGTTAACATTCATCTGTCTAGTCATGAAATTCTACTGTCCCTACTCATGCTCAAAACAAATCATCAATCAAAACTCATCAGTACCAGATAAATAGGTTTCTCTATTTCCTTGTGTATGTGAAAATCGCGTTGTATAATTCTCTAATACTTCTGCTTTTAGGGCTGCGAGAGCCTTCTGGGAGGACAGCTTGAAGGAGTATTTCTTAGTGGATTCATCAGCTGAAATGAATACTTTGGCTGATCTTCTTTTGCGAGATGGCGATCCGGACAAAGAAATGGCGTTGAAAGGAGTTTTCTTCAGACAATTTCTTCCTGCTTCGCAGACAGTAAGTTCAATTGTCATGGATGTATTATCAACAGAATTCGGTATGAAGTGGTGACAGGAATCAAAAAATAAATGACAGGCTGAAGGAGGGGAAATGTTACAAGACTTTCATGTCAGGATCCCACGACTATGCTTTGTCGGCGTACTGATTATAGCAGATCACAGAAGATAACAATATTCTAATAGTCCTGATAATGTTCACTAAGCTTCTTGAAATTTCAAATACTCGTTAACTCCCTGTACACAAGGAACCTGTGTAGGGTAACAAGTTAAAATAAATATTGACAGAAAAATTGGTCGCCGCAGTGCTCAGTGTAAGTGACCGATGGATGGCGCTCTATAGAAAACACATTTCTCTGTAATTTTTATCATTGTTGTAACTAATTTTGTTTTATATAGTTCGTATTTGTTTATTTTACATTGTGTGAACCTAAGGGTAAATACTATTACTAGATAAACATGGAGTCACAAGTTCTCTGACCTGTGATAAAATTCGAGTATTTTACTCTGAGAATCAAGAGCCGAGACAAGAAAATAGTAATGGAATAATATTTATTTATTTCACCTTTATAGGAATCCAGAGATTAAAATAGTATAGCGATTCACAAATACGTTTCATGTTTCACCATAGTTGAACTACCGGTATATTTGTTCGTTGTTTTCATAAGACTACAATCTGCCTTTTTACAGTAAGAATAGTTAACGTTATCTGCACGTTGGAAGGCTATTGTTATCGTAGTGAAAAACCATATGTCTGGAAAAGTAAATATGTATTGTTGTTAACAGGTACACAAAGGAAAAGTATTCGCTATTTACGCACAGCAGTAATAATTATAACCATAATCAATACAGTGACACCGCAAAGGAGGCATAGAGAGAAACCTTTTAGTTGCGAACAATAAGAAACGTTTTATCTAAACGTGAAATATGTCAATAGAAAGGAGTGGTATGTTTAGTGCTACTTTGTACTGTAGTAGTCGTCCATTCCTTTAACTTCAAAGCTTCGTAAAATTAAGAACGATTCTAGTCAGACCTTAGTTAGGTTTTATGGAGGAATCTGTCTGGCGTTCTAGTGATAAGTCTTGTTCTGAAGGCGTACGTACCTAGACTGTTATAAATTTGTTTTTTCTTCAGCTCGGGATTGACTTGATGTAGAATTGATCAAATGATTATACGAGCAATGAAACCCAGATTATCCAGTTATCAGCCGCGTGCTTAAATGTCGGGGGCCGGCTTCTACAAGTTCCAGATTTGGTTTCCGGTTACTGCAGCACTAAATGTTTAGTTCTTTTAATAACCTATCTACCTATGTTCGTAAGCTATTTATTCTACAATGTCAGTCAGACTTCTAAGTTTATTGAAAGTGTGTAAATTTGTTTTTGAATATCCATCCTTGCTGTGTTTGATCTGCTTTTGCCTTATTAGTGGCTTCGTCCGGTTTCAAATAAGAATAAGATACTCTTCATAATCACAGCTCTTTATTCCTCGGTTGATTTTCTGAGAAACACTTAAGTATTCATTATTTAAACACTAAAATGGTGTTTAGAATTTTCTAAGTATATTAAAAAGATAGGCCCAGCCTACCTGGACGACATGTTGATTAGAGGAAAAAAAATAGTCACAATAATTCATGTGATCCAATCAAGCTTTATCAGGTAGTAAAAGATAAACTTACGTTACTTTTTGCCTTTTACCGCTTATTATTAAAGCTTGATTTTTATGAAACAAGTAATTGTAACTACTATTTTTAATCAATGTATCAAGATAGGTCTTTATGCAGTTTGAAAATGCACATCGGCAAAGATATCTCAAAATTACTAAACTATATTTCTATGTGACAGAATCAACCCAGCCGGCACAAATACGTGTTTTCAACGTCGAAAAACCGTCATCGACGTTGTATTTTGGACGCCGTAATGACCTAAAAATGTCGCTCCCATCTATGTTGAATCTACGTCGGAAGTGGGAGGTGGAATTAACGTGAATAGAACGTCGAAAAGTAATAAAATGACGTCATGTCCCCAAAAATGTGATGACTTTTAGAATTTCTAAAAATAATTACTTTAAACAGGAAAATAATGCATACTACAACTTTCAAAACACAAATACGTTCATTTGACACATCTGTGACATATTTTCATTGTTATACACAATGATCTAAATTTGGTAGCAATGACGTTGTTTCTACGTCTTTTCGCCTTCGTCGATTGTACGTGGACAATTTCGACGTTGAAAAATTCCACCAACGGCTTCATTTCCACGCAAATGTCCAACTTTCGACGTCGAAAATTTCTACCTACGACTTCGATTCGACGAAAGTGACCAATTCTTCACGACTAATCGACGTCCCTGTGCCAGCTGGGAACTTTCTCTGCATGCTTTCCCATGTACCATAAGCATGTTGGCTAGTGTGGGCCAACATTAAATTTCCAATGTCAATCCATATTGATGTCGACATGGGTCTCAGGTAGAACGGCAAACATTTTACTCACCTTGGGCCCACCTAAACCCTAAAATTGTGAGAAAGATTCCTGAATAGGCAAACAGCCTAGCTGCACGGACCTTTCAAGTAACGTGATGTACTGAGCCAAAGATGCCTAAAGGCCATAAATTAATGCAATTCAATCAGTAACGTGACTGATAAACACCATTCCGTGTCGAGGGATACTGGAAAAAGTTAAAAGAGAGGCTTTAAGCGAGACGCGATCATGGATCTTTTCGAAAGGTAGTGATTCGGCAAACTGCCACTGAAAGTAACGACTAAAAAAATACACTATAGAGCGTCAGAAACAGCGTTGTACGAACTCTGAAGACATAAATTAAGTTATTCCGACTACTTATGCGTGTTACCCTACGTTTTAATCAGATTGTTAACATGCATTTCATAGCAAATCAAGACATTTGTGCCATAGTGCTGCTAACGCCCATAAAATGCATTTTATCTTTATCTTATCAAGACATTTGATGCATACACTGACTTCATAACATTATGGGCACACACACGTAATTCCCAAGTGAAGCAACGTCGCATCAAGTGGCGCTCCAGGCTTGTTGGATACGTCCATCTAAATACCACGTGGGGTCCACATCGGATCAAGTGAGATAAAGTCCTTTTTTTATTCATGAACAAACATACGTAATTCCCATATGGAGCCCACATCGCATCAAATGGGCCAGTATTGATCGACACTAACGATGTGAGTCCCATGTCATTATGCTACTTACGTTTATTATGATACAAGTTGATGAATGCCTCCTGTCATTTATCAGTATCGATGCTTATTGCCTGATAGGTGATTTCTGTCCTTTTCCCTCTAAATTCATTTCATTCTCTACCAAACCGAGATCGGAATTCCGTTTTATAATTTCTTGAACCATGAATCGGCATTTCTGTTTCTACTTTAGCTAACTTACACTTTATTGCGCCAGAAACTATTTCCGAAAGCGTTTGCGATTTTAGATGAACTCTGTATTCATCCACGCACCTCATTTTGGGGCAAAAGTACGGAGACAGAGGGAGCGACCTTTTGTCAGTCGTCTAATCAAAGTGACATAATATTGATTCCATTAGGTAATCTCAGTCATTTTAAGTCATTGTAACGCAGCTATGCTTGTTATGCCTTAGAGACTCAACTCCATAGTTTAGTGGCAAAGATCGCTGACTCGAATCAGTACTAAGAACGAGGCGCAAGAACAACTGCCATTCTAATCAATTTTCATAGGGTTTGTTCCCTCTAGGTGGCTACATAAAGTGTCACAGGCCATGCTTGTAGCTAAGTCCTGTGATGCAGCTATCATGAAGGCATATGGGGTGATGGGAAAGGACCGCTTTTGTAGTGACTGGCGTAGCATTCACACTCTGCCTTGAATTCGAAATCCATATTAATAGCTAAAGGTTCCTCTCTCCTCATAATTGTGACAGCCTTATATTTTACTGCATGAGATAAATCTACATTAACTAAAGCTACGATATGATCGTAGAATAAGAGACTGACACCTTTAAAAGTATCTAAACTACGTTGCAAATGCCATCTGGTGTTCGATATCGCTGCATAGTGTTGTTATTAAAATGCCAGTGTGGCACGGTACACTCACTATGCCTACAGTACATTTACATGCTAAATTATGAGATCGTTTGGACTTCGAACACGAGGTCGAGTCTTGGAATTTGCATTTATGTATGGTCTACAGGAACCTATGGCTGAGGCCGTGATACGGTGGGCGGGAAAGGATGCGGGGTGGAGTTGACCAGGGCCTAAGTTCAAGGTACCATCCCTGCATTTGCCTGGTGTGACTGGAAAAATCCCAGTCAGCCGCTGGTATCAAACCTAGAACTTACAGAGTGCGAAGCCAAAGCTCTACGAATTGAGTTTCGGCCACTCGGTATGCAGTTAAAACACGTTTCGATTTGGGCAAGTACTTTAGGATAAGTTAAAAGGCGAGGCGAATAACGAAAGACTATGCCAATGAATAACACTCATTTATAGATAAAAGTAAGTAGAACATATTTGTGTTCCTTGTAGAAGTTAGTTAAGCTGATTACTGTATGACATTTTACTAAATTTATCCCAAATTACCAATATGTTGAGGGTGATGATGATAATGGGCGAGATCTCTGAATACAAACTGGTTTGCCATTGTTTTCCATCGCACTAACGTGATTATAACGCGGAAAACGTCAGTTTTAATTGGATTATGAACAGTGTACAACAATTCTGAACTTTGAACAAGTTCAATGTATCGGGAATACGTTTCTGACCACAACGCAGCACTTTTAGGCCGGGCTTCGGGCTTGATGCAGCTGTCCCTGTCCACCAATCAGCCCGTGGTTCTTCGGTAACATTATGCTCATGTATTGAAGAACCATCTTCATTATTAGTATTTAAAATCAATGGAAAGAAATACAAAATCTTTTCTGTAATAAATCGTGCAGCGTAAAGTCATGGGAGAGCTACGGACAGAATAATGGGCCGGAATAGGTGGCTAAACCGTGAGCTCGCCCTACAAGCGCTGCGATTAGCTGCTAAACGTCCTCGCTGTACTTACTTTTGCGGCAGCAATCCTTCCCAGTGGTCATGGCACTGACATGTGCAACGTAAAACATAATCGATTTCGCGGTAAAAGCTGTTCGCATCATCTGGTGTAATGGATGGTAGTAAAGTCTGGGAAAGAGGAGTGTGCTGATAGCTTCACGAACTGTACTAAAATGCAGACATCCAAGGTGGCTGAAGTATTCCGCTGGCAACACTGTCCACTTTGCCGATGGACTTCCGCCATCTTGGATGTTCACATTTTAACACAGTTCGTCAAGCTATCAACACACTCCTCTTTCTCTAACCTTACCTTCCATTACACCAGATGAAGCGGATAGCTTTTTTTGCGGCTTCGTTTGTGTTTTACGTTGTACTAATTATTGGGAAAAATTGCTGCTGTAATGGTAAGAACATGAACCATCCTTCTCCACGTGAATTGAACTCGTAAGTTCAATGTATCCTCTGAGATTCGAACCCGGATCACGTTGATTAAAAGGCTTCTCATCTACCGGGGACACACCATTATATTATGTTCCAATATTAATATTTAATTACATGATGTTAGTAGGAAACGAATGTTTCAAATTTTCACTTATTATTTTTTTTTTTCGCAGCTAAAATACGATCTTGTTGTGAGTGCTTACACCCTGTTCGAGATGCCTTCGTCACAAAGTAGGCTGGAACTCTTATTAAATTTATGGAATAAAACTCAGGGCTACTTGGTCATCGTGGAGCATGGAACTAACTCTGGATTTGAAGTAAGGATAATAAATAATAATGTGGTAACTATTGTTTTGTAGTTTGACAAGAACGATAAGCTGTTGTGTTATTATCACTGTTTTTGATCATACTTTAATTGTTCAAAACATAATTGTGGTGTAGATCAGCGTTTCTCAACCACCAGGCCGCGAGAGGTTCTCTTGCAATTTATTTTATTTTTCTAAGCATTTTTCGTGAATAAATATCTTCGTTGAAATATTCAGGGGTTAATAATATTCGTAAACTCAGAATGCGTAAATAACATTTGTGTAACAAACGTCATGAACAAACATAAAAGGAGGGAGGCACGGTTCACGATATACTATTTTACCTCGTATTTACACACACAAAAGTGGATTTTTATGAGTAGTAAAGAATATTTCATCGAAGAGCGGGTCTTTTAGTCCCCTGGCGACAGGCCTGAATGTCAGTGACCAAGCCGCATATTTTTAAATGGAAGTATTCATTCGGGACGGGCGTAAGTCATTCATAGTTAAAAGCACTTTGTGGTGAAAAAGGTTCTGTTCATCAGAATTTTTTCTTCTATTCTGGGATTCGTTGGTTCGGTCGCGGTAAAGTTAAAAAGGAGAATATACGAGCTTTGATAGAAAGTGGAGCTGTTTCTAAAGAAAAGTTATCAATCCTATTATTTCCAGGATAAGAAATTGGTACATCTCAGCTACATATTTTCTCACATAAACGAGTTGAACTTAAATTTTGAAGGTCCAGATACAACAGTATTTCAGGCTTGGAGCAAGATTGAATCGCTCGAAAGGAAATTTAAAATTCTGGCTTAATATTGTTACAGAAAGGAATAATGCACATTATGTTATGGAAACAAATGATTTCTATTTACAAAATTGAGTTTCAGAAATTATTTCAGTCTACTTGAAGTTGTTGTCTTTTGCCCCGGAGATAATATATGTAGGTTATGAACTCTTTTGTTGAACACACAGAAATCCCATGAAGAATTCCTTCAGTTCATTGAATTATCATAGGACAGAGGACCGAAAAGTACTTTTAATTCTATTAGAAATTCGAAAATATGGACGAAAACAATAATAGAAAAATGAACATCCAAAATTGCATCAAATAGCAATACTATTTCTTCTTTGCTTTTCACCACATAGCTTGCTAAAACTGTATTTTCTGCCATGACTGCTTAAAACTAAACTTAGTAACCACATTTAACATTGTGAGTATCCCCGTGTGGCTATCACTTCAATTCATGCCAGAATTAGTAACTTCTAGTGAGACAGGAGGCCGCGGTGGCTCATTTAGTAGAGCGCTCACCTGTGGTGCTAGGGGTCGTCGGATCGATCCCTGATCATGTCATGTGGGCTTTCTGGTGAACAAAACCGTATGTGGGTTTTCTCTGGGTGCTCCCATTTCCTCCAACTTTCTTCATGCCACCAATTCATGCCTTCACCATCCATACAGCCTGATCCATAATTGCCTAAAGGCCGTAAAATAAATTTAATTTCTAGTGAGACAGGAAACAGCAACAAGTCTCAGTCGCCTAACTGAAACCTTCGAATACTCACAAGTAGTAGTCGAAACTAAGTTTGACTTTTCCAGTAACTTATAATTGCTGTAATTTTAAAGTGTTGCGTTTCTAAATCAAAATAATAATCAGTGTTGGAACTAATATTTAGAATTGAGGGAGTGATACATATTTATTTATTAAATTACGTACTTTGAATATTTAAATATTTGGCATGAGTGTGTGAGTGTTTCGTCGACAATTTGGCATCCTTCTGGTACTTTCCTTGCTCAACTGACTTCTGTGTATAAATAATTTTATGCATAAATATTTTTTCACTACTGTTCTTTTTCAGACTAACATATTCAAAATCAATTTATTAATACAATAAGCAATTTACATCGAGTAATATAAATAGTATGGAATATATCAACGAAAATCAGCACAAATAATTGAATGATGATGATCCGAGGAATCTCTCTAAGATTTTAAGACTGCAGTCATTCAAATATACATTTATATTTGAAAACATGCCCAACCGTATACACAAACGTACTAATACTCTTTATGATTATGCCTAATTAATTATTAATGTTTATGTATGAACTTGTTTAAAACTAAAATAGAATGCTGTTTATGAGTACATTTGTTGTAACCGTGCGCCCATCTTAGAATTTACCGGGCCGTGAACTCATACAGGTTGAGAAACACTGGTGTAGATGAAGGATTTATGGTATCATGGCGTGGTGGATATCCTATTAATAATTTGTTGTGCGTGTACCAAGATATTTCAGTGCTGTACATTCAGATTAATAGGCAGTGACCGACGAATACACTTTCTCATTGTGGTAAGTTGCGCAGTGTTGAAATACTGACGAGCAGCCGTAGCTCATTTGATAGAGCGTTGACTTCCCATTTGGGAGTTGCTGGGTTCGATAGTAGCGGCATACCATCCTCAGGTTTTTTTCCTCAATCACACCAGACAGTTTCTGGGATGGTATCTTCAACTTAGTCCCTGGCCGACTCCTTCCCGCATTCTTTCCCCTACCCTATTCCGGGATACCTAAAGACCATAAATAAATTCAAATTCAAACTGGAATGTGGAAACAATATTTGGTATAAGCCTTAAATGCACATTTCATAAGTTGTGTCGTTCATATATGGACATGAGGAAAACTAAGTCCACTTTTTGTTGAAAATTAGTTATGTACTCAAGATGATAGAACTGACTGCTTTTTATTGTGCAGAAATTATTTGTGTTTGATGCCTTATGCGAGTAACGCTATTCATTCGCCGCAGCAGTGTTCAAGAGAGAAACGTTTCACTTAAATATAAGTGTACATAGAACAAAATCTTCGTATCTTTCTGCAGATTTTTTTCTTTTCCTTTGTATTGAAGTAATTTGGGAGTTAGTGTAGTCTCATGATGTGTTATAGACTATCATCTTTTTTTATTGTTTATTTTGTTAAAAATTGCTAATTACGACACGGAGATACACCTTGAACTCGTAGTGAAAGTACACATTTCTTGTTACTCACAATTTCACTTTTATTTTAGCTTGTCACTGAAGCGAGAGATTTCATTTTGGAACTGAGTAAACAAGAAGCCACTAACGAACAGACACCAAAAGCTCATATATTTTCACCAGTAAGTATTTATGTAGTCTATAAACACAACCTATATGTGCCTTATTTGTTTACATGGTTCTAGCATTAAAATTTATTCTTTTATGTATGTTGAAGAAGGCTTGTGCTTTTTAAAGATCACTTCGTACTTTCGTACTATAGAAACATACGGTCCTGTAGTTTATTTATTTCGTAGTGACCATTTCAGATCTTCCTATTTATGAACTTGCTTATTCTCAACTACGATAATATAATACATGTTACTCTAAAGTTAATGTTTTCCTCCCACAGTTAATCCATAATTGCTTTAATACGATGATTATCCGGATAATTAACGAAGGAACGGTGTTGTGGTTATAAGAATTAATTAT
>JAGDQP010057086.1:906-12810 GCA_022664845.1 Lepisma saccharinum | reverse complement strand
CTCATCCAGTAGTGGATTGAAATGGCTGTGTATTATTATATATCTAATATTATATAAATGCAGTTTCACAAAATGCCCCATATCTGGAGTTGACCCACATACCAACACTAGTAGGCTCGTAAAAGGTAATTCTTTCAGTGAACTACATTGTATATCATCTCTTGATATTATGCCATGTCCGCTACTCGACACAAAAAATGATTAATACTATTTCACACAAAAAAAAAACACTTAAAAACCTTTTAATGTTTTCAATTTTCGTAATTTTGCAGTTAATTAGAACCTAGTTAAACCAAGGCCGCGTAATATAGATAGAAGAGAGAGTCGGAGAAAAAGCGAATAATGGTAATGTGGATTGGTAATGGCCATTACGAGTGACAGAGTTCACAATAGTTCAAAGAAATGGGAAGAGGAGCAGTTACATAATCACATACGGAAGTCGATGTGAAGAGATTACAAAGTCCCCCAAACCACTCTGTCTGCACTTTGTATTGTGAGTGTCTCTGGACAATCTCGCCTTCACATTTCATAATACTATGGAATACTAGTGATAGGGGCGATGATCTTTGTTTACAAATGTCAACTTATCGTCAAAGATACTTTAGAAGTATTCTCCGAAGAAACAAAGAGTTAGTTCACATTGGAAACATAAGAGGCCACCAAAAGCGTACAATACAATCAATGCATTTGAGATTAGTTAAATAAAGCCCACTAGGGAGGGGGGGGGGGTTTACATATATGCTTCCCCCAGATTTCAGCAGGGAACATCTAATTTGGATGATTAATGTTCCGTTAGAAAAATTGCGTCGAGACCTTTCGAACGACATCTCAACCACCTTTCTAGCCCTTGAAGTTTCAAAGTTTTAAATTGCACCCCTGTGTCAGGCAGCATCCCTGCAATGTGTATTATCTATACGTCTTTGAGCTAGTCATTCCGAGACCTGTCCAATGACATCTCAAACACCTTCCTAGCCCAAGTAGTTCCTGAGTTGAAACTTGTCGACGGACATCGCCGTTCTGGTCTGGTCTAATAGCTAGTGCGGAAATCTAATGGCAATTAATTACGCCCATTCATGTTTAAATAATTGCTGTTTTTAATAATATTTTAAATATTTGACAGTTTAACAGTCTATGAGTCTTTATAATTGCTGTTTTAATGTCAGTTGATTACCAGTTGCTATGGTTACAGTCCGCCATAGGCGTCAGTTCTACTCTTTAACTCTAGTCACAGTCACTATTATGGTGTATTTTTCACTATCAATTTTGAATTTCAAACTTGGATCACTATTACATTAAGCACTGAGTCACTATATGATGTATCTTGTTAAATTTTCTGTGTTAAGTCCAAAATCACTTTGTAGTAGAGCAAATTAAAACTAAGAATTTCAGCAGCTTCCATCCGTTAAGCCGCCATCTTGCCGAATCTCGCCGTTCTATACGCCGCTACTGAAGCTGAAAAAAAAGGACAAAATGCGTTTCACCTTTTTTTTTCTTGAAATTGAAAAAAATTCAATCTGCAAGAACTAGTATCACCTAAAAAAAACTCAGACTTTTAGTAGTCAATATACAGGCTAAACGGTTGGAGATAGAAAAACGAATTTTGGTATGAAGGTACATCAACACCAGTAGGTTACGAAAATATTACAAAATGTTTCAAAAGACGCCATCTTGGGTCCCAAATGGCGAACCCCAAAACTTTATTTTCCACGTCGTTTGAGCTAGATATACGAATTTTGGTATTATCAAAAATAGATTAAGAAAATATTACATAATTTTGAAAAATGTCGCCATCTTGGATTCAAAATGGCCCCCAAACTCATTGTTATATAGAATATACAGCCTAAACGGCTGGAGACAGTAAAACCAAATTTGATTTGACGGTACATCAACACTAGTTGGTTACGAAAATATTAGAAAATGTCTCCAAAGACAGCATATTGGATTCATAATGGCGGACCCCAAAAGTTAATTACATAGTTCAGTTTCAATCGAAATGAATGCCTTTTTTCCTGTGACGGGCTTTAACTGGTCTGGAATGCTATAAGAAATTATGTTCACATTATGCACTAAATTTTATGTTGTAAATGTGTTGACATATTAAAACTGTGCAAAGTCAGTTTCACGTATCATTCTGTTTTTAATAATAATATATCTGAGTTTTCACGTATATATTTTCTTTTTAATTCTGGAATTTAATAATTAATAAATTATTAATTTATATCATTGATTATAACGTATTTCTTAAAGTTTTATTCGCCCTGGAGTAAAATTATTTTGTCCGCCCTATGGGTGAGTAGTAACGTTCGCTTCCTTGTAGTCAAGGGATCCCAAATTCGATTCCCGGTGAAGACACAAGTGCTTCGGAGGTTCCGTTAGACTGTAAGTCCCGTCCTTAGGACGTCATCTTCATCCCATGGAAGGCAATAGCAAACCACAATTGGTTCACCGTGCCTAGGGATGTTCCAGTCAGGACTTGCCTTGGGCAGAACACTCGTCATCATCAAGTTTTATTAAACAGATTACTCAATATTTTACGAAATAGAAAATATATTTGAATGAGGAAATTATATTAAAATACTACTTACAACCATTTGTTTTAAGATGAAGTTAACGATTTATTCGTAACAAAAATCTTCATATATTTCAAAATAATCTTTTTCACTTTAGTTTTTTTTTTTTCGATCTTGTACACTAATTCGACATTTCTTTTCTATGCAAACCAATCTTGGCCAGTTAATCTATATATTAAAAAGTTTGCTAAAAGAAAGTGCTTTGTCTAGTCCGTCCGTCCGTTCTACTAGACCGATTTTGATCATTCTTTTTTTAAATATCCAGCTTAACACGTAGATAAGTCATCAAGAAACCGCATTCCTCTCCGTCAAACCTGAACTGAAGGAGAGGTGTTTGAGTGTTCTCCCGTACACATAGGAGATTCTGGTTACGATAAAGGGGGCGAAGCCCCACAAAACTTACCAAGTTAAGGGCGCAGCCCGCCACGTGGAAGCGAGTATTGTTGATTGACCCAATAACTGTGCCAACATATATTCATCCCGCACCAACGGAAGGGTGCTTTTGCTCGTTGAATTTGAATTTAATTTAAGGCCTTTAGGCCACTTTGGCTCAGGCTTGGTCAGTTGATGATCAGCACCATTCTCAGCAATTCTTTCTGTTAGGTTAAAAGCCTAATCATCAGGTTTTTTTTAGTGAAACAATTTTGCTAGGATAGGTTGCAGGTAGGAGTCGGCCAAGGCGTAAGTCAAAGGTAATATCCCAGCATTTCCCTGGGGTGACTGAGGAGAGCTACTGGGAAAACGTCAGTCAGAATGTTTGGCCGCTGTTATCGAACCCGAAACCTCCAGAATGTGAAACCAACACCCTATCAACTAGGCCTAGAAAAATTTGAGTTACGGTCTCTACGCTAGCACGTGTTGCGGTTTTTGTGAAATTTTCAGTGCGGAGCGGGGGGATGCTTTTTAACCTATAGGTATGGGTGCATAGTCACGAAAAATTGTATTTCGAGAACAGCATTCAGTTTTTTTTATTAACTTATATCTATGGGTCAAACACTCACATATGCTTAAAACAGCCATGACAAGTCTAAGGGACTGCAAGCGACAGGCTCAGACCATAGCTGTCTATCTAGCCCATACCACTGATAACTATACCCATACATATAAATTAGTTATCTGTGACCGTACATATAAATTAGATAAGAAAAACTAAATGCTATGTTCCCGAAATACCTTTTTCATGAATGTTCAATTATACCATTACGTATAAAAATGAAAGAATCTGGGTCCAAGCCCCGGTTCCATAAACATAATTTCTTTCAGTGGCGGATTTAAAGAGTTACTTTCTCGGAGGAAGGGGGAAATACTCTCAAAAGAAAATACTTTATTTTTCTAGCATTATTTTAATAATTTATCTAAGAAAAAGCTTCAATTTGTTTCCGGACAAATGTAATTTATGAAGAAATATCTAGCTTTGGGGTTACCGGTGTCATATTCCATGATAAAACTTATCAATACGAACGGGATATGATAAATTTATACTTAAAAGAATGACCCTGGGGTATTCAACCAGCGCCCCTTCCTCACGAAAATCCTGGATCCGTCACTGCTTTTTCTTGATTTTTCGTGATTTGCGCTGATCATTTTCTTATCTTTCTTTACTTTATGAGTTCTTCTTCTTCTTCTCTCTGCCAAATTCGCCTCGATGCCAATTGTGGACAGTTGAGAATAAATAGGCCTTTCACTTGTCTGAGTGTGTGTGTGTGTGTGTGTGTCATAGAGGAAAGAAGCCAAACGCATAACTAAAAACTTGTGCAACTGTTATCGTTTGCTTGTTCTCAGAATACAAACACTTATGGCTCTGTTTTCTATTTTTATCCTCACAGTTTCAAGTTGTTGGATACAGACGCACTCCTACCCATGCCAGTTTACCAAATGATTTCATGGTGCTTGGAAATCCGCGTTAGGAAGGAGGTAAAATTCTTCATGAAACGTTATATCGAAATCTGGCATTCCTTCGCAAGAATATGTGTTTCTAGTTTAAATTTAATTCGTTTATTTGCCTTGTAACAGAAGTATTTTGATGTATATTATAGACTATTACATACAGACCTTACTCAGTCTTACCTCCCTCAATCACAAACATTGCTTAAATAGATGTACGTATCAGGTATTACCTCGAGTGTAATTTGCTAAGGCGATACCACGTATCTCTCATTATGTATCGAACTAAAACGTCAGTTGTGACGATGCCGCCGAGACTTTGAGGGCATATATTTCCGAAACAATGTATAATTTTGACTTTCTTCGAAGGAACTCTTATCTTGTTTTGATGTAAATATTCACTTCTTGAAGTTTGCACCATTATTTCGGGGATGCCTTGTATAAACGAGGTGCATTCGCAAGGTGAGTTGTCTCTAAAGGCCGCTTTAGACGACTGCATTTATGCTACGATGAATCTTACGATTAGTACTAGTGCCAAAGTGTGAAAGCAAGAATGCTACAACAGGACAAGATGCTATGGTAGAAATCCATAACTTTTTTTCTTTTTACGCTGGCACACTACTTTCGTTAAGATTCAGGCCCAGTCCTAAATGCTTCCTTTCCTTCCTTCCTTTTTCTGAGAAACCAAAGGAGTCAAGGAAAGGAACCTTGGAGGGAGTTTAGGAAAGGAAGCATTTTGGACGTTGTGCACTTGGCGAATATAGCGACATCTTTGAAAAGCATTAGAAGCGTAAACAACTATGCAGCGGGTGGAGGGATAGGAGTGGTGGTTGTGATATCGTAGGTAAACAACCCCAACTGAAAAAGCACGAATAATTAGAAACGCAAACAACTGTGCAGTTGTACTCGTTTTGCAAGATGCTTTGAACACGTGAGCTCTCCTTCGCTCGAGGGGTATTGCACGGCGCGTATTTTTAAGACAATGGTTTACATGATCATATTCTAGGACGCCCATTAGGGGGCGCTTTCCCCTCCTCCCCTACCCGGAGAAAATGATACTGTTACTAATATGGCACAAAATGTGGAGATCATGTCAGTCAAAATAAGAAAGCGGTATGTGTATGGGTGGTCTTTGCAGCAACTATTGAGAGATCTTTCAGCGCAATGAACAGGTTAATGGCACTAATAAGAAATAAACTAGAATAGACTTAGCTCTTACAGCATGAAGATTTCTAACGAAGGTGAAGAAATACCAGGCGAGGAATTTTTGTTAACGTTTTGGAGTGGTATCCACTCATAGAATTAAGAGGAGTTCGTTTTCTTGAATAAGGACTTATTCTTGACACTTTCATACACTTACAGAGTGTTGTAGAAAACGAAAATAGCCTTAAGAAATGTATAAAAAGTTGTGTGACTAAAGACAATCCTTCTAAATAAAATACTCACGGTAAATATATAGACCTACTAAATAAATGAAGGTTTCGCCATTAAACGAGAGAAAAAAATACTTATAAATGGTTCGAAAAAAAAAAGTGAATTTCCAATAGATATCACTCAGATCAAGTAATAATCACTCTCCTCCCTTACGTACTGGAAATTACCCCCAGGAACATTTTTCTGAAAGAAATGCTGCATATAACAACTACATGTCTTACGTAATTACTAACTGTATTGCATCCCATGTAGAATTTAACATTTGAATTTAATTTTTAAGACCTTTCGGCCACTTTGTCTCAGGTTTCCATGCAGAAAACATGACACATTCCCAAATTAAAGGATGCATAAATTGAATGCCAATTTCTACATTTAGCAAAGAAACAGCTGCATTATATACTCACCGAAATGACATGGACCTTTCTTCTTGATTTCCCGTATGAGAGCATTAAAGGTTCCGATCGGATACACACGAGTTCCACAGCATCCTCTGGTGATTAATTCAACTCCAATTCACTATTTTGGTTGAATTTCGACACATAATTTCGACAAGGTCATCGAAAGCTTTGAGTGAATCAATGTATTAGTAACTTTTAAGGCATCCTACGGGATTTTGGCGGGCCTAGAAGGATGCCTTCTTCTATGGACCATTCAACAACTAACTAACTAACTCTATGGCTTATGGAACTCGCAAGTTCATCGCCGCAGTAACAAACGTTCGCCATTGGATTCTATCCTGGGCAGTATCAAGCCAGTTTTCATCACGAACACCTACTTCTCGAAGATCTCTTCTAATATTGTCCTCCCAACGACGTCTCGGTCTTCCCAATGGCCTCTTTCCATCGGGCCTTCCAACCAGGATAGAATATAATCTTCGTTTTTCCCCCATCCGAGCTACATGCCCTGCCCACCTTAGTCGTCTCGATTTCATTATTTTTACAACATCTGGTGAATCGTACAGGACCATTCAACAACAGAAACTAATAAATGTTTTTCTGTTTGGAAAAGATCCCATTAGCTTTTCGTTGAATGGTCCTTAGGATAAGATGGTGGAATAGGCCCTCACCGCCCTAGGTCTACTTTGCACCAAGAGAAGTGATATGCAACTTATAGCAGGGTTTTGTTCCAAGGCGATGATCCCCTTCCCGTTATTACCCTCAGTGCAAGATCATCGACCTAGTTATGTGCAGCCGGCTGCACCAATGAGAAGACGTCCTGAGTTTGTCGGTGAGAAGAACCTCGTAGGTTCTTTGGTGACCTACCCCAGGGGATAGGTCATCAAGGAATCCAAAAGTATTCTCGCAGACAATTCACAACACCTCCTGTTCGGAACGGGGGTATTCCGAATATTAAAAATATTTCTTAGTAACGGCTTTGTGTAGTGTATTGTTAAAGACTAAATCGTGTGAGTAGAAACATTGTTTGAACAGGGCAACAATTACTGTAAATAAACTTAACAATAACGAATTGCATTCTCATGTTTATATTTGATGTATCCAACTTGGAACAATTGACTACTGAACAGCGTGTAAGTTTCAGGAGCTTGGAACAATTGACAACTGCATAGCATGTAAGTTTCAGAAGGCGGGTCGTGACGGCATATGTATTGAAAACGTTGTGCAAGCGGGAAGCTTAGGGTGGAATGCAGAAACCGTAACTACATTCGGTATAGTTAGACCACGTCTAGCAGCTAAACAATGTTCAGTCGTCAATAACTACAGTCCAGTTGCTTAAACGGTGTTAGGCATGTTTAATGCAGACGGTGTGTAATTACGAGATACAATTTGATAACATGAGAATCTAGAAATTTCGTTTGTCTTATGTCATAAAATTTCGCTGTTCATTTATTTGAGGATTTGGATGTAGTAGGAGTGGGGAATATAAACAAATTATTAACGATTGAAGGGGTAACTATAGGCAAGAAAACTTTTCAGGTCCACGTTTAATTGTTGTTGGATATAATAAATGCGAAATACAGTAGACTCGCGATTATCTGAATTAATTGGAACCGAGACTTCCTCAGATACGAAAAAACTAAGATATTACGAATATCTTGGATTGTGTTACAAAATTTGACGATAACTAGCAACATTAACCCGTCGTTGGTTGCGCTCTTAAAAATCACGTCGTTGGTCGCGGGTGAGCGCTGCGCTCACCTTAATTTGCTAGCTCTATATGCTTATCGTTTAATTGTGTATTTCATTATTGTGTTTCATTTTATTGTTTATGACTAAAAAAAACTCTTTCTACATTTTACACCTAAATATTTATAATTTTTAACACATTCGATACATAAACCAATATATTGAAATATGAACAACTTTCTATCAAATATACAGGGTGAGTCAAGTCATTCAACACCCTTGTATTTTAAAACATGGCAGGAAAATGTAAAATATGTTAATGAAAGGTGGTGCTAAAGGTAGTCCGCAACTTGCAGAGTAAATGGTGACCATCGCCGCCATCTTCAAATTCGCCATCTTGAATACAAGTTCGAAATTTTATATGAGAAGGGGATCATATTACCCATCAAATAACACTTGCGTGAGCTAAGGAATTCAAAAATATAATTGTTTCTTTGATATATTGCATGGTTTGCAAGTTATAAACACTCAAATTCTGAAAATCACCTACCTACGGCTCGCCACAGCATATGTTCTATGTGGTGGCCATCACGTTTAATGCACAAACGTAGTCGCCGTATTCACCCCGGTTGCACACACAGGAGAATGTTCGGTGAAATATGATCACACGCCTGCTGAATGCATTCGTGTAGGTGCGATATAAATATAGCTGAATTTCTCAACATTCACCACCTGGTTCTGATGACCCACAGATAGATATCAAGGGTGTTAAAATCAGGTGACCTGGGCGGCCATTCCGGTGAACTAAGGCGCCCAATTCGTGACTAATCCATAAATTCACGAACAATTGATTGGTCCTTCGTTCCCTTGTCCAGATGTTTCATTAGCAGTACCGTGGGCAGTTTTCTGTTTCTCTTGCATTGCTGATTTCATTTTCCGACGGTGCAAACAGTCCTTCAGAATTTTGTTTCCAATGTATCTGGATACAAACAGTCCTCCTCTGACTCATCGGATACCTCCCACAACCACTCTGCAATTTACAAGTCACGTTTATCCATCGTAAAGTTACCGAACGAATGTCAAAAACTACTACGTCGTTGGTCGCTGGTGAGAGGTGCGATCGCTTTACGTGTCCGTCTGTATGAAATAAACGATTTCTCAGAACTAATATGTCATAGGAGCAGCACATTTACTACCACCTGTGACCAACATTCTGAAAGGAAGGTATATGGCAGCACACTCCACAGCGATGTATTTTAAACAGCAGCAAAACGAAAAACGTAGGTGAGCGTCGAGCTCCCCTGCGACCAACTGCGGGTTAACATAAAGTCAGTGTTTATTTAATAAGTATTACAAAATAATACAGATGTAATTATACTAGTGATATAAACAACATATTTTGTAAACAAAACACAAGGTGCACGTGGTCAGCTGGCCCGAAGTTTCTCGAAGTTGCATCAGATCGATCGTGCCCATCGGCTCAGTTAAAAGAGAGAAAATACTATAATATACCTGTAGAGTAAATTTTGAAGCAGTAAACAGAAATAGTTTAGGAATTTGCCTGATATTCGGTACCGATACCAAATTATCCATGTTCATGCATATGGTTCAAGTGTCCGGGGTTAGGCTTCTAAAAGATGTGGTAACGCTAACGTCTTGTGCATAGCGTATAATGAAAAAAGTAATCTAACCTATCTTTAACTCACACGTCTTCGCTCGCTCGACACTGTGCCAGATGCGTAACTACATTTTATGGCCCCATCGCAAAACAATAATAGCCAATGCCGGAGCGGAGGTCGATTCGGCTCATTGAGAGGCTAGAGTGAAGATCCCCCTTGGAAGGGTTGGCTCCACATTGTGTGGTTTTGCGCCATAGTAGTTACGCTTCTGCTCTCGCCCATGAATTTTGTAGCAAAATACGAGACATTCATAGCACGATGCAAATGATATCAACAATTAATGGTCCTTACTTTGACACTAATCAAAGAAGCTCAGGAAATGAAATACTGCGAGAAGAAATGTAGGATACCAAAAATAAAGGCTGAAGAAAGCAGACGAAAGGGTCCAACAAGAAAAGTAATGAGTATTACTGTTTTGTATGTGCTAGTACATATGGAGAACCTCCTGCTAAAGGTTGGATTCAGTGTGATGACTGTCAAGCATGGTCGCACGAAAGATTAACATTTTACGCTGGTCTTAATTTGGTGATATGTGTCTCGAATAATGAATGTAAACAAAATTATGTTGTTGTAGGTGTTATATTTAGAATGAGTACTATGCAGACAAATCATCCATTACTTTGAGCAACTTAGAAAGTGGACAAAATCTAATAATAAAATGTCGAATAACTGTTTTCATGTTCGCTTTGCCCCGACTTCCCCTACACAATATCAGTTTAATATCCAGTACGTAGTCAGTTGATGAGGAGTATGCCAGTATGCTACAGATGATGATGGGTGTTCTGCTTAGAGGTAAGAGTATGACTCGAAAGTCCTTGGTCAGCGTGAACCGACGATAGTTTGCCATTACCTTCCATCGGAAGAAGATGATGTTCTAAGGACGAACCTAAGCTTTCAGTGTGCTTCGAACTACTAGTGTTTCCGTCGGGTATGGAACCCGGGACTCCTTGATTACAAGGCAGCAAGAAGTACCACTCGCCCACTGAGAAAAAAATAGCATTATCGTATAGGCCCTATGCATGTTATTTAGAATTCAATTTTGACTCTGATAATCTTGTATAAGGGGAATGACATTTGGAGATCTAAAGGAAAAGATAGTTCATGGGGTAAAAAGGGGCTAAGATTTACTGCATTAGATGTCCAACTCTTACCATGTCTCTGTGGCTAATTTGACTATTGTTCTTTATACAGACAAAGCGCAAAATATGCAGCTACTTAATCAATTCAGTGCGCTTACATAATCAGTGTTCTCATTGCTTGAAGCCTTTTTAAGTGGGTGAATCTGCAGTCTCTTTAGTGTCCTTGGTGACCTTCCTTGACAGAATGATTGGACAGGAACATCAAGTACTTTTGTTTTCTACTCGTCTCGCACATCGACAAAACTACTCAACTAACAACTATCTGCCTATTACCATAAAGAATTCCATGAACTAGGAACACTATATAGCAAGTCTGTAGCTAGAGCCTAACATAAATATCCATATTTGTGTACTTAAACGCGAGATAAAATAATCCCTAAATTGTTAGCCGTCCCCCTTAAATGTTCCATTGCTCTCCCCCATCGTTCAGTTTGCGACTGGCGAGGAGCCTGATAATAAGTACAGCGTCCTAAACATACGTATAACGAACTAATCAGTATTTACATTAGTTATAAGTGCTGAAGTTTTTAGATAATTAGGAACAAATGTTGTAAAAGCACTATAAAATTTATTTATTTATTTATTACAGAAAAATACTAATGTACGAACCTAAATTCTAAAAATATCCTTTTATTAAAAAAATACTGTATATTACTGTATATTAATATGAAGTAGATGAAACGCCTTGGCTGCTAGTGGGTAAGATTATATTGGACGCCATCTTGAATCTCGTTTAATTTTTTCAGATGCGAAAGGGGTCGTATAACATATCAGTCTGGACTGGAGTTTTATCAGAAATGCATCTAGTTGATTCCAAAGTATGGGAACTTTGAAATAGTTAATGAAATGGACGCGGAATACCAACATGTTCGTAACGAAATTTCAGACCCCGTAACTCCCATTGGTCCATTGCACCTCAAATTTTGGTGTCTACATACGCCATCATGTTCTATCATGTGCATTGTGTTTTGATCAGACTTGCGCGACAACCACCCGGTCCCTCACTTCTGAGCAAATCCAATTAAGCTAGTGCACAAACACATTAGCGTAACGCACGTAACTTAAGGTAATGTAAGTATATATTTTAACCAGTTCAGAAATTACTTATTGTGTG
>JAGDQP010057085.1:0-12811 GCA_022664845.1 Lepisma saccharinum | reverse complement strand
GTTCGCGAAACTTACTTCTTAGTTTATATTTAAATTTTCATTAAAAATTTGTCTTTATAGCAAAATATCAAGAATATACCTCACCTTTACCTACGGCAAAGAGACAAATAAATTACTTCTGAACAACGCATGCATAAAATAAAGTCTATCATAGACTAATTTCAATCATTTCTAAGGAAATTTAAACAACCCCTAAGATCAGATACAAGAAATTTGGAAAATATTAACCCAAAATTGATACTATTTAACCTGCACCGTGATCATAGAAAGTACATCGAATAGCAAAAGAATAACAAATTTATTTACCATCAGGCGAAATCATTAAGAAAAGAGAAAAAACCCACAGAAAAAATTAAAACAGGAAAAAATAAAGGGAAAATTTTGGAATAGAGTCAGTACAAAATTTTAATCTTCGTTTCAAAAATTATAAAGTAATACATATTTCAATACCATTGCATTGAAATATACAATACGACAAAAATGTATCATCCCATCCAAAACGATACCCATACTCCATCACAAAATCACTGACAAATTGACTTTGACTTTCATTTTTCAATAAAGTACATTAAGATATACCAAGAAATCGATTTTTATCCGATTCGCATAACTTTAAAAAATTCATAACTTTTCAAATGTCAAACCGATTTTCAACCTTACATAGTAACAAATAGGACGAAATTTTGGACAAAACGAAATTACAAATACGCGACGATAGGACAAATAGAAATGATATTAGAAACCCGACAAATGGACAATCAAATCATTATCAATAACTGGAAAATTTCGAATTTGTGTTAAAAATTGTACTGCAAGTACAAGTATTATTAAAACTTACCTTCAAGCTTCAAATCATGTTTCAATTACAGATATTTCATCCATTTGACGACACCGTCGACAACAATCCTATGACACAGGACTTTGAATATACATTTTTCAGGAAAATTAACAAAGGAGTAGATTAGGAAAATTCATCACTTACCTAGAACGAGAAGAAGAACAAATTCGACTTTAGTATCATTTCATTGGTATAATATCAACAAATCACACAATCAATAATAAAAATTGGCACAATATAATTAAAAACAAAAAGAGACGGTTATTACTTGAAAAATAGTTACCTTTCGTAACATTAACGTAGGATAATAGTACTCCTCCTTCGTTCCGCTCCGCAATAACCGGAAGTTATAACCAACTTCTTCTTTTAATATATTAACAGTTAGCATCATAGTAAAATGGAATTCTGTTAGGCACGCGTCGAAGCGCACTAGACTGTCTTCGCACGCGGCCGTATAACACAACGATTCTTTTGTTTTCACCCTTGCGTCTTTTCCGTATATGAATTCAAACTCTTCATCAAACAAATCACCGAAAATTCGATATCGAATCCCTCGGAATAAATCTCCAACGGATACGAGACGATTCCAATACAAACTGAGAGGAACCATGATCGCAACTAAATACTAACTTTCATGAATAACTTCACTACACCTCCCTTATTTTTCAAACTGCTTACCTTATACTTTTAATTCAGCAATCCGAATCTAACTTCCCGAATCGTTTTACAAAATAACAATAACGTACGTATTCACCGAGTTGGGAAACGCGAAAGTTCACCATTTCACAGACTGCCACCTTACCATCCCGGAAAAATGAAAATCAAAACTCTTTATCATTTGAGGTACATGATCTCAATTGACTGCTACATTAAATAACAGTAATACGCTTTGACGGCAATAACATTTAAAACCCACCCGACAACAAGTCCTTATTGTTTTTCACAACACAATTTGGATTAATAATAATAATAATAATAATAAATTTCATTTTCTTTTCCATAAATTACAAAATTTATTCTTAAACCGTTTTGTGACAGGCATACGCCATTTCACTAATATTCATTCCAATAATGAATGATACGTTATACTTCATTATAATTAGGAATTAAATATTATCTCCAAACAAGTATCTTCTACTTGAAATCCCTTTACGTCATAAGACCGACACCAATTATTAAAACACGCCTATAAGCCGATCAATATTTTATAGGAATATTAATCAGTTTTATTCGCATCCATACCTTCCATTTAAACAACTTCTATTCAACATCTGTAAAAATATAGAAGATACGTGAAAGACAGACGGACATATTGTAATTATGAACCGATATGTTATCGACCGCATGCTAATAGGAATTTCTACAATTATAACACCCAAAACTTTTATACCAAGGAAGAACATTAAGTTCAAGACCGGAATATCCGAATAGTACCAGTACGAAACGCCATGACCCTACCATCCCATTCCAAATTTGTAAATATGTATTGTAATTATGTTTTACTTACTCCCTATTTATCCACTAATGTAACATTTTCTTACAAGGTGAACATATTGATGTTCTCCATTGCATTTTTCTTCTTTACAAGGTGAACATATAACTGATCTCCATTGCATATTTTTCATTACTTTATGTATCCTTCGAATAAACAATGTAACCACTTTTAGTTTTAGTAGTAGTTTAGACAGAAAAAATATAGGAACCGTGGTCAGACCGACCTAAACGCCATCAACCTACCAACCTATTCCATTGACACGGGAAAAATTCCTTTCATAAAAGAAGCATTTTCCTTAAAATTATAATATAGTTTAGTATTTAAGTTGTATGTGTACTTTAATTCAGAGCCTATATGGTTCAGTGCAAATTTATTTTAGCATTGGTTGTAAACCAAGAAACTATGCCTTTTCTTTAGTTCTAGATTTTGTTTTTTTCAATTTTACTTTAATTATAGTTTATAGAGGATATATTATATTTATATTATATTTACTTGTATATTATATTCATGACACCACTTGCTATTTTTATGTTAGAATCCTTCTATCCCTTTTACTGTTCTCTTTTCTGTTCTTATACATTAATATATACTTTAACGGAAAAACGATCTATAGTAGTTTCATTGACTTTTAAATTTCAATTTCAATAATATGCTGCGTACTTCAAAACAAACCAAAGAAAAAACAGGGAGAGAGAACACGCTTTCACTGAACTATCCGCCAAACTTCGTTAACATTATTTGAGACTCATTGGAAATAAATCCGAATACGTTAGTTGTGCGGCAGAAATAAATAAAAACTATCAACATCTTTCACTGAAGTTTCACCGCTATGTAGCAGAAACCAGAGAAAATCCAGTCCATTTTATTTTGAACATTTCAATGAAGAACTTCATTTTGGCATCCAGATCTAGTCTACAAGTTCGTTGCACCGACAACCCCACTTCCAGTACTTCACAAACATTATATCATAATTTCAACCCAAATATTGGAACTTTCAGAGCAGAAATTATCAATAATTTTCAGATATTGGATACCTTAGGAATTCCCCCGAAGAAGCATTAATTTCGAATAACTCCATCAAATATATCAGTTTAAAACCCCATCAGTACTAGTTACCTCAAGTTGATTGATGAACTACCCAAAATTTCCAGTGATCCATAATCCATGACAATAGACGTGTTTTAACCCCAGTTTAAATCCCAGTGGAAAATTTTATAAGTGACCGAGGTTTTATACCCGCTCTTACAAAAACAGTGAAAAAGTTATAATTCTATAGTGATCAAATTATAGACAACTTCAACACCCAGTGACTGTACTACGAACCTTTTGTGTAGAAACTGTACTATTTCAAGTGTTTTCAATTACCCCAGTGATCTCTTTCAAACCTTTACCAGCAGTGTATAAACGAAGAACAAAATTGAATGATGAATATTTATTTGTGTACTTTAAGTGACGCCGAACTTTTTGGACTTAGTGTACGGTAAAAATACTTAGTGACATTTTCAAAACTGTACAACATGACCGCATACAGTGATCCAGTGAAACAAATTGTTTTGATTGAAGTGTTTATAATCAATAATATCATAACTTTTAGCCACTGAAGTGTTAACTTCGAACTTTGTGACTATTGTATTGATTTATCGATACCCAGAATTCGATTTTAGTATATATTCCATATTGCCATATTTACTTCATGCTATGAACTATGTTTTGTATCTTATTGTAACTAAATATTAATAACCATTCAATTACCGAATTCTGCAAAACAAATTTCACACATTGCATTGTGACTTGAAACACTAGACCGCGGAAGCAGAAAAAACACGCACAATAGGAAACATTGGTAATAGAAGTGCTACATATGACCACTGAATAATTTGAAACAATAAACTTTCCAAAATGTGCACTATTATCACTGTTTCACAGAAAAGAAAGAAAGACACTACAATCTCTTCCGTTAATCCCATCAGTTGTTAACTGTTACAACAACTTGAATCCAGTGCTCGTTCGAGTTTCACACGCAAAAGTTTTCACACATGTGTATAGTGTATCATGACGCTTTATCTTCAATGTTTTAACGTTGCATTTTTATCCGAAACATCCAGCCTTCAAGGACTGCTTACACAGCCTTAAGATAATAACACATACAAGTGTCTGTATAGATGAGTTTTACGACGAATAAATGTAACTATAGCAAAGACTATAACACAATCATCAGTTCTAAAAATTGTATTTCTACCTATCTATCTATATATATTTCTTATAACGATGTAATCAATATTATCCATTAATTACTCAAGTGTACTTATACTTTATTAATTTAAAAAATCGAAAACGAAAAAAAAACACCAACAGTGATATCTTCATTATATATATATATATATATATATATATATATATATATATATATATATATATATAAATTCACTCTAGTAGTAGTGTTTTGAATGTACTCTTTTATTACTCATTGTCATGTTCATTTTAAAATTGTTATACAGGGTGTTCTCAAAATGTTGAGACACATTTTTCTGAAAAAGACATTTTATCAGTATTTCTTGTATACCCGACTAAAATTCTTTATTCAAAGAGTGGCAAATGTGATCGACTCCAATTTAAAATTATTGATTATTTTGTATTTATTTTATTTTATTTTATTATGCATTCAATTTTATTGAAATAATTCTCATTTCTTTAAAAATATTTAACTTTGTTGTAAATCTTAAGAAATAATAAAGATGGCGGGCAGAGATTTTCAACGTGAACTCTTTTAACATTGAGCATATGGAAAACACACACACATATGTAACTTCTGACGTGGATGAGTTGTTCAACTTTCCTTTAAGCGACCATCTTAGGTACGACCAGGAAATCATCCGATCGGCACGTACATGCTCCAATATCATGAATAATACGGTGTAACAGAGCAATGAACTTTTGTACCCTCAATAAATTTCGTCATCTTGGAAACCATATAAATAGGGCCACGAAGCTGTAAAAAGCTCTCGAACGCCCACCAACGACACCAGTGAAGACGTCTCTAGAAGGAAGCTCTGTAATATTTTCCATCCAGAAACAGCATTAGTTTTCCAGAGAACAGTCTTATTTTCCTCAACTTTGAGATGTCATTACAAGAACACATCTTTCAACTTTGATTTTGAGGTATGTTTCTTGGATTCTAAATACTTGTGCTTGAGTAAGACCTTTTGCCTGCGTACTTGCTCTGTTAACCGAATTAGAATTTCTTTCATTAATCGAATTCATTTCTTTAGTGTGTGCCGTAAGCTCATGTTATAAGTCTCCGTGTTGAGAATCTGCGCTTTTAAGGAAAATGTAAAATCTTGTAACTTTTCATTCCTAACATTAGAACTTAAACTATCCCGAAAGAAAACACTATTTTAGTTTATATTTCGTTGAACGCTCACCTCTTTATCTCAGTTACGCTTATTTTACGTTATTTAGCCCCCAAATATCCAAGGCTAAATCTACTGAAATGCAAACAGTGGAGATTTTCTCCCGACATTCACATATTCTCTCCCAACGTTCACATTATCTCTCCCGACGTTCTCATTAGGTCAGGTTGAGGGATATCCGTATGGTTAGTGATTGGCGAGTTCTGTCTATTCAGGTCCTGGGGTATGGAAAATCTAGTACTAAAAAGCTTCAGTTTAACTCATATTCAGAGTTTTATCTGTCTGCAAGCATTTTAACATTGATTTTCCGTAAGGAAACTATAACTTTCGGAGTTTTCACTACGAAAACCGACGAAACCTATGCCGAATATTTATGCCTTATTATTTTTTAGTATACTTCCCTCACGTGCTTGCAAAATTTCAACGCAAAACATTGATTCCTTACAAACGACGATAGACGAGATAAAAGGTTGTTAGTCCCGTTCCATTCATTGCAACCAGAGAACATTGTATTTCCTCTGTGCTGCAAACAACTACCGGATCCGTCTTTTCTTGGCAGAAAAATCGCTACAAGAAAAGTGTATTTCCTTAGTAAATGAGTGTTAATGTGTTTGTGTGTGTGTGAGAAAGAGAGAGAGAAAGAGAACGTGTGTGTGTGTGTCTGTGTATATGCCTTACGACCGTGCCACCACAGAAAAGGAGGAGGTGCAACACCACCCCATCTCTAGCGGGTCTGTGGCTCAAGATCACTAGGGTTGTCTGGTTGTTTTGGAGATTTAGCACGGAAAGTTCCAGGCTTTCTCAATTATTTAATCCTAAAATATAGTGTTTATGGAAATTTATTTTTTCATTTCATATTATTTTTGTGATTCTTTAACTATTAAAGCACGGAATCAATTGTCATAATTAATTGTTAATTATCATGGAATAAATCGGGATATTTTTTGCAAAATCACTGACAAACTAGCACACATGGTCTATTCTGTTATTTGGTACAAAAATCAACATCATTAATGTACAATTAGCAGACTCTTAATGGGAAGTAATAACACTTTCCATATATATCTCCTTAAAGAGATCCTCTATCACATGTATGTCTCCGCCCAGTAGGTATATTATTGAAACATTCTGCACACACTAGGGGGCCATCATATTTCCAGTTTTTGATTGTTTCAAATATGCACTCATCAGCGATGTTAAAATTTATACAATTACAGGTGGTAGAAGAAACCTCTCTATCCTGTAGAACACTATTACTACGAATTGAATATTCTTCATCTTCACTCTCCGAAGAAAACTGTACTTCAAGACTTGAAGAAGATGCAGTCCAACTAAGAGCGTTTTGCGGCAATTGCCTTCATTAACACTCCCATAATAATAATGCATGATGGTGGGAAGTAAACTAATCCAGTCTGTATATGATAATTAAGGAAAATTAGTAATTCATACATACATTCTACTTAATCTACAATAGTAATATAGAATTAGTAAATATGTCTATATGAATATTTGTTAAACATTTTATTTACATGTAAATGAAAATGATTGTATGAAATATAGTCTGACTTTCTTTGAAAAAGTAATGAGAAAAATATCAGATTCATATATTTGTTTAACCTCCTTAGAATTATAAATGTTATGTATAATATGAATTTTACAAAGTAATATTTAATTTACAATAATGATCTCATTCTTAATTGTTTTACACTTTACATGATTCTTTAATGATAGCATACTGCAGAACGCCCTTCTCCATCCATTATTCAAGTCATTTCCTAAAAATAAGATACAGAAGAAGGTTAAGTATTTTTATTGAGTAATGACACAGTCAAATGTTACAAAGAACTTATTCCAGCCATCAGTTAAATCAGCATAGAAACTCTTAAATACAGCATACACTTCCATCTTTGTTAAAAATAAGTTTAATAGTTTCGATGTAAAAAATTCTAATGTCTCAGGATTGAAGTAAGAACACTCATGATTATCCAAATCTAGATGAAGCGCACATTTCTTACAGAGAAGAATACACCGAAAGTTCCATAATTTTAATGCCGTTTTTATACAAACTTCACTTACAGCTTTTTCATTTTCACAATTACATTTCTTGTAGGCTGATTGTAGTTGATTTCTACTAGGTAGTGATAACCATTATCTGAATATATAATGTATACTATCCACTCCTATAAGTAATCTCATACTGCTCACCTTACTCTTCTAGATGGAATTAAATAATTTGTATACGTATCAGTTATATTTATTTCTATTTATTTAATTTAGAAGGTAATACTACTAGCTAAAATCGTATGAAATTTACAGAAACTTGTAAGCAGCAAAGGGTACGCGTTAACGCACTGCTTGGCGAATTTACTTTTAAACCGCCAGATAAAAACATAATTTTGAATGCGAATCTTTATGTTTTCGACCCTCCTGAGTCGATTGCTCAAGGTTTCATTTGGCGCAAAAGCGCCGTTTCCGATATAGAGGCACAATGTGCAGCGCGGGCGGGCGTTGTGCTGGCGGCAACGCCCGCCTTCATCACCTTCATGAGAGCTTTCCGCTGAATGATGTGTTAACACAGAAATTTTTTACTGCTATATTTAAACTGTGGAGAATTAATTTTAGTAAGACATGTAACAATAATTTACAATAAAATTAAAATGTTCTAAAATATTCTATGTTCTGTAAGAAAGCTTTGAGCACGAACATGCGATAAATAAAAAATAAATAAAAGAAGGTGACAAGATGTAACACTGAAGAGAAATAATGTTCGTTTATACAGAAAAGGTAAACGATCATTTAAAGACGTAAGCGAAAGAAAATGTTCTAGAAACATTTAATATAAACAAAAGCTTGAGAAAGAAGTAGGCTAGAATACCGCGCTGAGCATTTCTATGACTGAGCTAACATAATGTAAAAATGGTTAACGATCATTTAAAATGTGCGTACAAGAGAATGTTCTAAAATTTTAATATAAATAGATGAAGCTGGAGAAATTTATGTAAAACCACCGTGAGAGAAAAATAAAAGAAGGTTAAACAGGGGTGAACTTCGGCCCTGGCCCGGCCTTTTATGTTTTTTTAAAAGTTAACATAAAACTCGTCTTTGAGCATTTTTTGAGAATTTTTTAGCAAATCTTTATTTTTCTTCAGAAAATTGGGAGTAAATCCCCTCATGCCCTCCCGTAACTCGGCCCATGAGGGTGTTGTTCGCTGTTGAAACTAAGCTTTATTTAACCCAATTGTTTTAAGTTACTGATGTGACTGACAAACATATCATACAGAGAACATTATCAGAAACACACATTCACGATCAAGGGGCGGTGCTAGGGGACGTCCTTTATGGGGGCTCCCTTTCCTCTAAGGTTAATGTGCTAAGATTGGACTGGGTTCCCTTAAGGCCGCTTTAGACGGTACAATTTCTCGTACGATCTCTCGTATGAAAGAATGTATACAATCCAAAGTACGAGATTTTTCGTACGATAAATCATACAATATTGTATAGTGTTTTACACGGTACAATTTTGGATACGAGGTGATAATGAAGAAACTGCTGGAGTTTATAGTTGTGGCATCTCAGGCTTTTAGGGTAATTATGCTACAGATTTTTGTGAAAGTATTGATAACAATTAAAATCTTGACGCAACAGAAAATCAGTTAATTGTAATGTCAAATTCTTCTACCAAGAGAATCTAACTTCTACTAGGTTTCAGTGGTAACAAAAGTGTCGTAGTTTTACTTCTGTACTTCGATAAAAATATTTCAATGCGGACACAAAAAACGTTGAAAATTTTGCTGTCTTCGGTGATAAGTTCGGAGTCATATATGTTTTGTTTTTACAATATTCCTGAGTTAACAAGAGATGTGACATTACACAGCACTTCAAAAGTGTATAAATCGCGATATATTAACTACTATTTATGCATATGGGGGCAATAAGTAACACTGCTGTTTAACTACTTCTATCATAGAGCACTGGAAACGCCTCAAAATGCTACGTTTTACGTTCCTATAAGCATGAAATACTTGCAAAATACAAAAATGAGGAGTAATGTAGATTTTATATGATTTATAGCCTCATTTTACACAAGGTATATAGGTGTGAGTATGGTGGGTCAGCTGTCTTAACCCTTGAATAAAAATTAGTTCGTTCGATTAATTACCTAGCTCATGAATTGACTTCCACAGCTCTGTGTTGACGTCGACACTCTACTTACATTATGTCTACTTCTGTAATTACTGTTCAATGTATTTCATTATTTCGGATGCACAGAGCGTATATGTTTATCAAAATAATTGGGGAGGAATATGATTGCAAAGATGCCGGTATCCTCTACATTACTTCCCTTCATACTTATCATGATTGCAACGAAGTCTGTACTCTACGCACAAGAAAAACAATGAAAATCACCTTAACTGCATTGCACAATATATAGGAAAAGCAGTAGCTATTAGATCACATCAGAACTTTGTCTTTATATTTTTAAACATGTTTCTCACGTATTTAGTACCTTTTATGGTTATAAGAATGCAAAACATAGCATTTTGAGGTATTGCCAGTCCTCTATAGCAGAAGTAGCTGTACTGCAGTAGCACCGACCTCTTTACACTTCCCTTAAAAACATTGTTTTATATCTTTATACCTGTAATAGTTTATTATGCCATTATGTATGTTAATTTCTGCATCAAGTAATACCATTAATGTGTTCTCTTTGTGTCGTAATCCATAACCAAACAGCCGAGTCGGAAAGGACGCTATATTGCCAGTAGGGGCGCTGTCATAGATTGTACGAAAAATCTGCTGAAAAATAGGACCGTTTCTATATAGAGAACACATCGGAGATAGCATGAAAAATCGTACGATCTGCGCTTTACACGATCAAAGAATGTAACCGATGGGATTGCACACGAGGGATCATACGAGAAATTGGATCGTCTAAAGTGGCCTTTACTCAGATATTGCGGGGGCCTCATATTCTACTTTTGCGAGGGGAGGCGAACTTTCCACCACGCCACTGGCACGACCACAGGATTTTTTTCAGGAGAGGGGACAAAAGATGCACAAACTAAAAGTTCTTGTAACCCTTATAAAAAGTAAAGGATTATAATTGGAAAACAAAAGTATCGACAACTCCATGAAAATTAGCTGCATTGAAATGTTGTGTAACACAAAAGCACTTGTGTGAGCAGGAATGGCGCTAACTTCCCACAGTTGGGGAGGGGGGCACAGGAGGGGCATAAGAGTAGGTTGGGGGCAATTCAAACTGTGTAATAATAACACAAAATATTACATGTCATCTACAATTTCTGAGAGACACAAGAAGGGAACCGAGGAAAAATTTAGGGGCCACGTTCCCCCTGGCAACAGCCTATACAATTTTACAATTTCAAAAATCCAGGTAGGGCAAGGCAATGAATGTCCCCCTCCCTCTTTCTCATTGCCGGCGTCCATGGATAGTATCCACTGGATACACATTTGATTAGTAGCTGTACAAATTGAGCTAGTACTTACTTGTTTCCATCGTTTCGGTCTGCAACTTTGTTCTTTCTTCATCTTTCTATCTTTTAAATTTTAATAGCTCAAACAATGTTTGCTGTCGCTTCATAACCGTCTAAACTAAACTCACTCAAATCAAAATAAGAAATGTTGAGAACTTGAATGAGGACTGAACATATTCCCAGCCAATTAACTACTACCCACTGTTCCAGGCAGATTAGCAGAAGTTTATGCGCTACAATCAAAATAAGTTTACTCTAATGGATTAAATGTGAACGATTGAGCCATTTCCTTTTTTCGTCTCTGTATTGGTGAGAATAATAAAACATTTAATATATATATATATATATGTATATTCTTATTTAACACCAGACTATTCTTTTTCCTTTGGCTTCCTTGTGGTTAACAATGCTATGAGGAATCAAAGAAATCGCACTCTTGACTTTTGAAAAAATTAGATGGAAATAAAGACTGGTTTTAAAAAAAAGTCATTTGTTGTCAAACGCTCTCAACTATATATAATTACTAAAACAATTGTTTACAATGAATGAAAACATGTATAACGAAAATTCAGAGTTGTTTTAGCGTTAAATGGTGAGGCTCAGAAGTTACATGTAGCCTATGTTTGCCCCCTCTTGCCCCTCGCAAAATTGATGTCTGACCAGAGTTGGAAGGGACAATGCCCCCCTTCCCCCTGTGGTTGCGCCACTGTTCTGCGCTTGCTCGGTTTAACACATAATATAGACCATCTTCTCCGGCACTAGCAGTTTTTAGGAAATGAGTTAGTTCTTCGAAGTACTTAGTTGGGCTGACTTTATAATAGGCTTTATAACAGTTAACCACTGTTCAGACGCAAGACGCATCAAATACAAATAAAAGATGAAAAACGTACACTGTTACGTACATATTGCAATAAAGACCACACAACTTTGGAATTAATATCTACATCAGGTTATTTACTTTATAAATAATGGTAGTGCTTAGTGCCACACCCCATCATGAGAGGAAAGAAAAAGAAATTATCACACTTTGATCGTACTCATACAACGTCATTACATTCGTAGCCAATAAGAATTCATCTGAACGTCATCACCTGTTAGCCAATACCAAGTGTTGTATTGAAATTTGTTTATTCTAGGAAAATGGTAGCTGTTGAGATTTTGAGTTGAGCGGCGATTTGAAAGTAATTGATTTGAAAGTAATTGAAAATGTTAATTATTTTTCTGGGGATTCATTTGGAACCGTTTTCTCGACAAAGGTACAGGTGAGTTAACGACCTGAAGCATGGGTTCTTTACAAAAGGTAACATGAGAAGTTGCACAATAGTCTTGTTTTTGCTTGTTAGTACCTTTGTTGACAAGGGTGTAGAAAACTGGTGCACTCTGGAAGTTAAGAAATGTTATTTTTCTGGTGCTGTTGTAGTTCTTACAGGAGAAATGGCTTCGTGGGTAAATAAAGGAAGGTGTCTGATGGAAAATTTGCGCTGCGCTACTTGTCTAAAGTGCCTAATTACTGTAAATAACGAAGGTTTCTTACCCGCTTAAAAGGGCAAGGTTCGGCCATTGCAAGGAAAAG
>JAGDQP010057083.1:0-12811 GCA_022664845.1 Lepisma saccharinum | reverse complement strand
AACTATACTGTTTATTATAGAATGCCGGATACTGTTTATTATAGAATGCCGGATAATAAAAATACGATCGTACTAACACTCTCTTGAAGAAGGTGACATAGGATTGATGTGGTACTACATTAGTTACATTTTAGGCCTATACAGAAGATGTACTGCTTATGCTACAACTCTAAGAATAAAGGGAAGCGGAGACGAACTGTATAGATCGTATTAGGAATAGCCAGCCAGATCCGGATATAAGAGATCTTGGATCTGGCAATTTGAAATCTTAAATTTGGATTTTGATACACGTGTTTCCTACTTTGGTTATCTTAATTTGGAACTAAAGTTACTGTTGTAGACCCGTATATTTGAATTTTAAACACGGATCTGAAGTTTGGATCTAGGATTTACGTACACACTAAATCAAAAGAGCGGAATTTTCACTTTTTTTAGAGCGAAAAGCGGGACCGCTCCTTTTCTGGTGGAATTTTCGATCGAAAAAGAGTGGTTTCTAACAAAACATTATCGCGTTGGATGGAAAATGTACTCTTTCTAGATGGAATTTCGCTCTTTTCGATGTAATTTATTTTTTCACTCTTAAAAGAGCGGTTTTCTATTGAGTCGTCAAAGGTGAAAGAGCGATTTCTCATCTTTTTAGAGTGATTTGGTGCTTCAATTTCTCATCGTTTAGGAGTAAATTTTCTCATCTTTGTAGATCGGTTTGAATTCCACTCTTTTTAGAGCAATTTTGCAATGCATCATGGGCATGGCTACTAGTCAACATTGGTCTTCGCCGTTTGTAAAAGCAAAGGCTATCGAAAGACTAAGCTATACTGTGAAATTTATAGCGTTATGTATAGTTAAAAATGAGAAAACAGAACTTTAAAACTTTTCTGTTAGCAAAATACACCAAAAAACGTCAGGAGTAAGATATGTACGTACAAGAAATCTTTCAACGTTGTAATCAAGTACCTGACGAGACGAAAGAAACAATTCCGAGGACGCATTCTCGCAGTTGGACCCTTGATCGAGGGGTTAACGCGTTGGATAGCTGATCGAACGGTACCGGGTTCAAATCTCGTCCAGGATTAGCTTTATTTTACTCATTTTCATTCACAAGTACAGTACTTTTCTTTTTAGTACATATGAATTAATGCTCCCTTTCGCACTTTTGTACATTTTATTGCGTCGTTTTCATGTTCACAATGAAAATTGTATCTGAATAGATGGAAATTCATCTATACAAATACAATATCTAGGTTTGCATTGAAATGGACTACCACAGATTTTCGCTCTTTTTTCGAGCGGAAATTTCTCATCTTTGCTGTGATGAAAATTCGCTCTAAACGAGCGATCACTCTTTCCGCTCGATTTGAGCGGAATCCACTCTTTTGATTTTAGTGTGTATAGGAAATCCTTAAAATTCAATGTAAGTTCAGATATAAAGTTTCGGATCGTATGTTTGCATGTGGATTTCAAAGCTTCGACTTGGGATTATGGATTTGAGAGATTCAGTTGTGAATTTTTAATTTTGGGTTTAGACCGTTGGCTGGATTCGCTTGACCATTCCTAGATCATCAATACCAAAGCAGTCTATAGATCACGTTGTTCTGTAAGAGATAAGAGACGCCGTAGCTCAGTTGCTAGGGCGTTGGATTCGCAACAAGAGGTCCTGGGTTCGGTCTAAGCGGCCGACCGTCCTGACTTGAGTTTTTAGGTAATGTTTTTTTTTCCTCAGCCACACCAGGCAAATATTCCTGGATGGTACCTTCAACTTAAATCCTACCAGACTCCGTCCTGCTTCCTTTCCCCCTACCCTATCCCGGCCTGAGTCACAGACTATAAAGAAATTCGGTTCAGTGCTGATAGAAAACATTAAAACCAAAAAGTTTGTACGAACCATACAGGATATACGAAAAGAATAATGAATTGATATCTGTTTTGTTAATTTCAGATATTTTTTTTTTCCATAACATCCAATCCAACATCTCTTAGTTGGATGTTATCCATCCTTAGTGGGAGGGTTGAGTGAGTGTTCAGAATTTTCACTTAGCTCTCAAGTAGGACTGTCGGTGACTTTTGTTATCAATGGCTGATGAAAAGGAACGGTGGGAAGAAAAGACCTTTCTCCCAGCTTCCTCGCCACAATACAGGATTGTGAACAGCGAGGAACGCCCCGCTGCCAAACATATAGATGTACGTATGCACATACGTTAGAAAATTTCCTCAAGCGATCACGACACTGTTAAACTTGTATGACCCCAATTTTAATTTACAACTGTTATATATTATGTGATGGAGATTCAGTGTTGCCAAGATCTCCAAATAAACAAATAAATCGTAAGATATCTAGTCAACTATTTATTAATCCCCTCGGTACGGTGATAAATGTTCTGCCTGGAACCAAATCTATGATCAAAAGATTTCTGTGCAAGGTGAACTAATGATAGTTCGCCAGTACCGGCCTAAGGATAGAGCCTAAGCTTACAATAGATTCCGAACTACTATGTTCAATGTGCCCATACTGGGTTTCGAACCGGGAACTCATTCTGTAAATATAATTTGGTAAATTTCCTTTTTGTGCGTGTGAGTTGGAAGTGCGAAGAAAGCATTTTTGCAAAATTAACAATTGTAGCAGAACTTAAAAAGGAAGTTTCGACAAGACTGGTTGTTAAGATTTCAACAAGTGACAGTCAAGTACACTGCGTAACTGACTTTATTTTGATCGCTCGTTTCTTTCGCTGTGTCACCAAGCAAAGCGGTTCACTTGAAATGTTCTCCTCCTACCCTAGCAACACTGGATATCGGGCCAATGTCGGCCCAATACTGGGCCAACCTTAATCGATATTGGCCGTTATTGGGCCGATATTCTGTGCTGCTAGGGTAAGGTCTAGGGCTTAATTTCCGGGCAGCCCCGCACCTCCGTTGACGATTCGTCAGTGCGAGTGCAAGTGGAAGGGAACCGAAACTTTCTAATCTGGTTCATCATTAATAGGAAGTATCGATTGGGAGAAATGACATGATTTATCGGCTTGACCGACGGCACGAGGTGAGGGGGGGGGGGTTTAGTCCCGCGCTTGACCACCTTTACCTCCCAAGGTGCCCAGAAGCACCAAGGACACTCTGGTACGCAATTTCATAGGAGGCTGAGTGCACCTCAGAGCGCCAGACAAGAAAACTCTCCAGCGTCCTGTCCGGTATTTGAACCCGGGCCACCCGATTCGTAGCCAGCCGCGCTAACGCCAGAATAAATGTGTCGAAGTTTAATAAAACGCGTATCGTGGGAAGAAACATTAAAAATGTATTGTCGACAGATGTATTGTGTGCATAGTATAATATATAGAAACAGAAGATCCATGGCGTGCGATTGTGAAAGTGGTGGGTGGACCCCAGCATAGATATCCATTTTGACCTGACCTTCCTCAACCTCTCCTTTCAGCACGGAGTTCGCCCTGGATCTCTACTTAATCTCACCCTCCAGGAAAGAGTTCGCCACTGACCTCCACTCGAGTTCTGATCGAGAACCAGGGAGGCGGCGCGGATTCCGGTTCAACTCTCACAGGCTGTTCTGACAGCTCTCCGAGGGGTTTCCTTAGTTCCACCAGAAGAATGCCGAGATCTGTATCTTCAATAGAAGCCCTGACCGTTACGTTCCCTATTCCTTGCCTTATAAGTGTGCTCGCCGAGGGACGACATTGCTTAAGCATGACGGTCTGTCGCCTTAAGACGCTCTACAAGTCCATAAGTGCTATATTTTTTCTAGTGGAAAACTTAACTTATTGTGAAATGAGTTTTCGTTTTTTTTTTTGTTTTTTTTTTTCTTCCTAGAATGGAAATTGCTTTTGAGCTCTCAACTTAAAATTACTCTAAGTCTCTTCAGATTTACGAAAATTTCGAATTTCCAATAACATTTTGTAAAAGTTACTGTTTTCAACGGTCTCTTCCTCTCCAGCTCTATGGAGGGAAAGAGGTCGTTGGGATGACAATATTAGACGGGATCTTCGAGAGATAGGTGTTCGTGATGAAAACTGACTTGATGTTGCGAATGAGAATAGAATCCTATGGTGAACGTTTGTTACTGCGACGATGAACTTACGAATTTTGTAAGCCATTGCTTTCAACAAAATCAAAATTGTGACAGTTAAGTGCAATACTGCATGTAAATATTGATATTACTGTACAGTATTCCAGCAGTAGCAGTCTAAAACAGAAAAATACTGCGAGAGGTGGTAACACTGATACCATTAGCATAAGGAATAATTGATTATTTGTTGTTGTTGTTTTTTTAAGTTAATCATATATCAGGTACCGTTACTGTTAATAATTGAACTCCAGTGTTTTCAGAATTTTGTCATTGTTTTCACAGACAAGTATTTACATTTTTTTTCTAGTTATGATTATTATGTGGTCACGAGTTAAAGCGAATAAAAACATATTTTAAAGAACTAGGAAACACTAACCGAACGGTGTGTTCGTTAAGCAACTGAAGCTTAGGGCATTCATTAAGAAACCTCACTCAGTACCTACTCGCTATAGTTTTTCATATTCTTAAAAGTTCTGGACACATGACGAGCCATAATGAAACTTTGGAAAATGGCCCCGGTAATACTAAGAATGTCTTCCAACCCACAATTTGAAGAGTTTAATTACAGATGAGAAATTTCAAATCCTGGCTTATGGCGTCCGTTATTACGTACATTCAAAATTCTCAGCGAAGATATACAATTTCAAAATCTTATCTAGTTAATTTGATACGCACTCATAAGTATTACCGAAATTTCATTGTTGCTTATCATTTATCCAGTGTTTGTAGAACATATGGAGAAACATGGTGAGTAGGTGCTGAGGCCTCTTAAAACTATGGAAGTTATCGTCAGTGATTGAAACTATTTTAAAACTATTACTTATTTTCGGGTATTATCTTGTCCCATAGGAACTGGATGCGTGCTTTTCCTTTCAGTCACGAAAACTAGCATCGGCATGTGATTTACATTAGAGAGGATGTGAATGATTTGGCATAACTTGAATTGCTCTCATCTAAACAAGAAAAAACGTTGTTTGAAATAAAATCGGAGTACATGTGATTTAAATATACGTGGGAAACCGCGTGGTGAAAACGCTCGTGTAGATACATACTTTTAAAAGCTTGGATTTGTTGCTTCCGCTAAAACTGCCGGGTTATCCCCGCTCGTGAAACGTTGTAAACCTTATTTTATGTGGGCCAGTCTAGTAACTTTTAACATCTATGCTGTGACAATTGTAAACGGTTAGGACAGTGGTTATGTCGTGAATAACGTCCATAACGGTGTCCTAAACCACTTCTCCACCCACGGAAAGTGTTGTTACTGGTATTGTAGTCTGTGGTAGCAGTGATCCATCGTGTCTTTCTCGGGCAAGGTGAAACCATCACTGCAGATCGTTGCAGTGCTGAACTACATGAAATACACGGCAAATTTGTCCGCAAGCATCCAGTAGTGGTCAACAGACATGGTGTCCTCATGTTGCATAACAATGTCCGTCTGCACGTCGCACAAAGAACGGTGCAGGTTCTCCATGAGTTGCAGTATGAAACCCTTCCCCACCCGCCGTATTCCCCTGATCTCTCTCCCACTGACTACCACCTCTTCCGGCATTTCGATCACTTCTTGGCAGAGACCTTCCCTGATGATCGGACAGTCCAACATACTGTTGAGGACTTTTTCGCATAGCAGACTCGAGACTTCTTTTGCCACGAAATCCAATCGTTGGCTGAATGATGGCAGCAGTGTGCGGATGCAGACGGACTACTTTGATTAACCAGGTAATGACGTAGATTTTTTTTTGCCTTTAAACATGACGCACCTGGGACGGACATTTCATTCGCACCAACCCAATAAACCGGGTACTACTATCTGGACGACCCTCGTACATAGGTCTGTAATTGTTATGAATTATAAGTACAATTATTGCAGCTAAGCGAAACATACAGAATAAATTAAATAATAGAAATGCAACTGGTGGGCTGTATTCACCATGGTTCAGCCGTGTTTGGGAATCACTGAACTGTTTAATTTTAATTCTGCATTTGTTAAACTTAAGCAATCGGATGTACAGTTAAAGTACGGATTTCATAATGTGAAGGAAATTTTGTATTTTGGGGCTATTTTTAGATTTCCCCCTGATATTTCAGACCACATGTTTACCGTGGTCAGCTCATAACGTAGTGGTTGATTCAGGGCAGTTAATTAAATTACATTTGTGTGACTAATTTGTTATATAAGGGTTATAGTCTCTGCTGTAGTAACAACAAATCTTCCCATCGGTGCAGTCGTTCTCAAGTGATGTGCGAAAATCAGTTTACTTTTCCATATATCGAAACATAATAGCTTAAGTTACCCAGCCTCCATGAACCAGTGATTATAGCCATGGATTTCCGATCAGCACAGGCAAGATACGGGTTGGCACCCTGCAGGTGGCCTTACTGACTGAGGTTTCCCAAGATTCCCTCATTTTCACGAGGCAAATTCCAGTATAGTACCTAGAAGAGGGGGCTCTGGTCCTTACTTTCCCCTTCTCTGGTTCTGGAGAAGTGCTCGTCAAACATGTGACAAGCTTAGGCCAGAGCTACTATTATTGTCCACAAATGTACGTTTAGTAAACAAAGAAAGAAACAATAAAGGTATTTTTCTGTTGATGCAATAACATACTGAACGACGCTGAGAAGCAATGCAACTAGTATCCGGTTGTTGTGAGTCGATCAGCATAAGCTGCGAAAACACCGTTAGATTTCATGTTCCAAAATAAGTGTCCACTCATCTTGAGGAAAAAAAAAAGCGATTGCGCCAAAGGGAACCAGAATAGAATATTTGTGTGTTGCATAATTAATGTCTTTCCACTTTCCTCGTGGGATATTTATGTTGTGTTCATCTTGCTACTAAATATTCAGGTAGACTTTTGCGTTATGCACGTTGAGCTCACCTGAGTTGTCTTTCATCCTTTCCTTCTTCAGAATACAACACACGTAAGGAATAAAGATCTTTATCTGTTCGAACGTAAATGCAAGAGGTAGGCCAAAAATACATGTCGTACTTTTAGATCCTACGGATCTTAAAACATTGTTGCCAGTTGTTCATAATTGTTCGTATTATTTCAGAGAAGAAGACAAGCAATTGAGCAGTTTGATGCTTTTCTGATATTGTTTTATTTGGAAATGTTTCAGTTTTCAGGATAATCAAAATTATGTATTCCTTTTTACGCATCATCAGGAACAGATGTTTTCCTTCTGTAAGATTCCCGTTCGTTTTAGTTTATGGCCTTTAGCATCTCTGGTTCAGACCTATAAGTTCCCTAGAGATAACTATCTTAAATTCAACTGGAAACTCTACGCGATAGGACTTCCCCGATGTTAGATTTGTCTATAATGAACGGCAATTCCGCACTAGTGTCTGACAGAGTTCCACTTGCGTGTACCGAAAATCAGTGGTTTATCCAGCATGTTGGACTCAAGAGGGTGTAGGGGTTAACTTAGGATTCTCCAGTGTCCAGAACTAATAGTAGATTCGATTAATTTACATTCAAACCCCAAGGGTGTCAAACGAAAACAAATGATTTTTAGTAGATTTCCAGTAATTGTCCTCTTTCAATTCTTCAGTTACTAAAAGCCGAGCGAATAGCAAAGCTAATTTGTAAAACTGCAAAATAAAATCCGTGTATTTGTTGGTCATTTTAGTACCTAAACCGTCATGAATCTCAGTGGTAGAGCGTTGTCTTAGCATTCGGGAGGTCGTGGGTTCGATCCCAGTAGCCGACCATCCTGACTGAGTTTTTTTCTCAGTCACACCAGGCAAATGCCGGGATGGTACCTTCAACATAGGCATTTCCGAATACTTTCCCCTCCGCTATCCCGGCCTGAGCCTCAAATGCCTAAAGGCCATAAATACAATTCAATTGGGAAAACATGGCGGCTTCTCGTTGCTTGTCTGAAGTAAGAATTTTAACCACTCTAGTACAGGGGTTGGTTGTCCAGATTTAAACTCAGGAAAACGATTGTTCCCTCATTTCCAATATTACTACAGTCAGAGTTTTGGCTTTGCATAGCAACAAATCCACATATTTCTGTGCCTTCGTCAGGAGTGTAACATGTAGAATACACGGAAACAGAACATGCGCCCTTAGTCTAATGATAAAAGATCACGGATTAGCAGCGGACAAACAACGCAAACACCGTTGACGCCAGCCAGCTATACAAGGTTTTCTTCAGTTCCTCCGGACGATTGCCGGAATGGTACGAAGTATTAAGATCTTGCACATGAAGATGCGCTCGCTGTGTGATGCCTTCGCCTATAGAGCTGAGTCCTGAGATGGACCTAGGGTATTCTGAAACAACTCGTACTAAAAAGTAAAAAATAATTTTCTTTATGCATGACTGAAAAGAAAAGCATGGGACGCGACAATTGATAAACTTATAAAGTGACTATGTATGAGAGCGCGCTTCATGCTTTTCTTTTTAGTCATGCATAAACAAAATTATTTTCTACTTTTTAGTACGAATTGTTTCAGAAATGTAGGTCCTTAAAAAGTTTATTATTATTATTATTATATTGGTCAATAACAATAGCGTTCGGTAAGAACTCTCATCCACTTTAAGCACTGTCTCCAGTGAATTATTCGCTTAAAAGTCCTTGCATCAAAAATAAATATCCAGATAAAAATTTATTTCGGATCTCGAATAGCATATCTGGATTGGAGAGGATCTAAAATTCGGAAGACATCATCTGCACATTATTAGTTATGGATATTTCCCGTCATCCTGATATCCGTAATTTTAGGCTTTGTAAAGCTTTATACAACAGCTTTGTCCTTCTGTCGACAACTTCCGAGGTGTCTTTGGAAAGATCTTGGCAAGGCGAGATCAAATCCGTCTAGATCATACATATTGCAGAGGTATTGCCAGAAATAGGAGGGAATTTATAACTTAGGAATTTCTAAGGCAAGGAAAATGGTTGAGGTATCGTTGGAAAGATCTTGGTGAGACGAGTTCAAACCCGTACAGATCATGCACATTGTAGTGGCGGGTTTCGACTTCCCGGGGGAACTTTTCAGCTATAGGAACTACTAGGTTTATGAAGGTGTCATTGAAAAGGTCTCTGCGTGACGAGTTCAAACCCTTATAGATGCAGGCGGGTTCCGGAGATACGGCGGGAGAAAATTTTCAACTCAGGAACTAGTGGTTGAGGTGTCGTTGGCAAGATCTCGCCGTAATTCTTGCCATGGAACATGGATCATTATGGGTTGTTTGCTTCTGAAGCATGGCGGTAGCTTATATGCACACACACCCCGACTGACCTCCATTTCATTTGTTATTTACCCGTCATCGGAAAATCTGTTATCCTTTTGGCCATTGTTGATCAAAACTGGAAAATGTTGAATTTTTGGTCACGAGGTTCAGTAAGTTTTAAAAAAGAATTTGAGCTGAACGAATACTCATAAAGTTGAGTTATGTTCGATAAGTATCATATTACTGATGAACCGGATATGATGCTCAATTTTTTTCCTTGTTTTTTGGTAAGTATGCAGAGAGGGGTAATTAACTATCAAATTCTTCATAATAGTACAGAGAGTGCTGTTTGTATGCACGAGTGAATACAAGAGATAGTTTGTTCGAATTTAGTCTTTATGAAAGAACCTATACGCAGCGTATGATCACACTGAGCTACTGTTCCAATACATGAAACCACATTTGACGTAGTGTACATGACATATGTTAATTGCTGCAATCTCATCATATGACTAAGCCAAGTGTAGTATTGGCAACGGGAAACACATAAGAATGTGTTGTTAGTAATAATGGTTGACAGGAAGTTCAGAAACACTTGGATGCCTAGTTTTTATTTTCTGCTTGTGCATCGTCAAATGGCCACAGTGTCCGATGTTCAGAATTTTCAGCCTACCCATCCTCTGTGGTGGTGGTGGAAGCGAACGTGAATGATGTTCGATGTCACGAGGAGATGACACATCGTTTCCTTTTGGACTTTAACATCCTTCCAAACTTTTTAGCCCCCTGATTTTGTCACCCTCGAACTCTGAAGCAATCATCTTAGTAACTGCATGAGGACAGCTTTATGATGTCCATTTTTCATCCAACGTCATTTCCTTAACTTTCGAAAATTGAGATAACGTTTTTATCATTTTGTTATAGTCGATTTTCCTATGTGCTTGGTAAGAGAGGATACAAAGGTCATTTTTATATATTTTTTTTAATCCTTTGCGTCGTTTTCTTTCTTTTTGCTGAAGAGAGTTGCGTGAACCAATTATCCATGTTCGTTAGGGAACCTTCAATAGAGACCATCTTATTAAGAATGCTTTGCTGCTGCTCATTGTAATCTTGCATTGTTTAATAAGAATTGGACTGCTGGTATCAGCATCAGATAAGGATTTGACTTTCTGTATTTTGAATTTTAATTTAAATTTAATTTTTAAGGCCTTTACGCAACTTTGGCTCAGGCCGGATGGACGATAATGACTAGAAAGTTGGAAGAAACGGAACAACCGCGGGAAAACCCACTCACACGGTGTTTGTCCACCACAAAACCCACATGGCATGAGGAGGGATAGAACCGAGGACCTCAAGCACCAGAGGTGAGCGCTCCACCATTGTCCCACCAAGATCCCTGTTTGAATTTGTATGGCATTGCTGAATCAAAACACATTACATTGATGTTCAAAGGTCGGTGTTATTTATTTATTTATTTAGTGTACGAACTCCAAATACAGCTCGGTTACATTTTACATAGGAAATAATACCATAGATGCCAGAGCTACCTAGCGGATGAATTCAAAACAACGTGCTCTGAACAAAAACCCTTTAGTTTTAGCGCAGCAAGAAATGGGGAAGCTTGCTAACTTTATCTATTTATATTATGAGGTCTGTGATAATACCAACAAGGAAACGATTTTTTAAAAATAATCAACCTTGTCTTTATTCAAGATATCCTCCCAGCATTTGCCTGGTGCGAGCGAGGGAATTCTGTCAAAATGGATGTGAACCAGGAACTTAACGGAAGCGAAACCCAAGGCACTACGAAGGGATCGCCGAGGAATGTCACCCTTCAGACGTGACGTTCGTAGCCATAGTTCTTAGTGCAGTCCATAAAAGGACTACAGTGGCACATTGATATAGGTCGATATCAGCAAAGACTGATTTGCGATATCGATCAATATCGAATGACAAACAATATCGGAGATCAATATTGATCGCTATCGGAAAACGATCTTTCATTGAGATAAGTTTATTGTTTTAATAAACGGAATTACGTATAGTTTTACAGTAGTTTTCGTTGATTACATTCTGTCTTTATTCTATTACGTCTTCCATTCTCTGGATTTGAACCTGTAATCCTGTGATTTGCGGTCATCGCTTTAGCCACTACGCTGCGGGTCCAATATCGGTTTTAGGTGACTTACGTTTTTCATAAATTATTATTTGAGTCGGATGCAAACGGTAACACAAGTTTCATAACTGGTTGTCAGCTTCATGTGGAACACTTCAGGAAAATCTAATTAGAAACGTTACGTGCTTATAGACATTCACGACGCTCTTGGAAACTGACATTTCTCTGAACTTCACATTTAAAACAGCAAAGTTTTTTTTTTTTTTTCTCGCATGCTTTCTGATCGAAATACAACACGTTTATTCAATTTCAGAAATACCAGTGAATCGCGAAATCTCTGGCCCGTTATCTGTGTGGTGCTGCTACACAGTAAAAAAAGAAAATAGCTGTGTTCATTCAACATAATACGGTGTCCCAGCGTGACGACCACTTTTTCTGTTAAATCAACACAGCACAAGGGGGTTGAATTTGGTACTGGAGAAAAAGTTACAACTGCAAGATTTGAACATGGGCTGTTGAGTTAGAAGTCCAGTGTCTCGCCAGAAAAAAAACAACTAGATTAGATTCAAACAGTATAGACGATAAAAAAAAACGATTTGAACCCCAAAATACAAAGTTACTCTTACGACTTATCCCATGGTTTAATCACTTTTCCATTGGTCAACTAGGGATCACAATCCCCATTCATTGAGAATATCCATTTCTATGAAAGCAAGCGCAGCATTTGGCACGTTGTCGCGATAAGAAAGCCATAATTCTGGTCAAGTGTTTGGCTGTCGCCATCTTGCTTGCTTTAATAGAAATGGAACATTCTCAATGATTGGGAATTCTGGTTCCGAATTAACAAGTAGACAGTGATTGAACCATGGAATAAGTCGTGAAAGTGACTCAGTTTGTTTTGAGGTGCAACAAGATATATTTGATCTCCTACACTGTTTGAGTCTATAGTGTAGTCGTTTAATTCAAATGTTGTTCAATAAATATAGTTTGTATCTAGTGTTTTTTTTTCTGTCTGACAATTTAGTCAAGTCGGTAAGACGTTCGACTTCTAATTGAGCAACCTATGTTCAAATCTCGCTACAGCCCTAACTTTTTTTTTTTGTCTCAGTACCGAAATCAACACCAGGTGCTGTGTTTAACACACAAAAAGTGGTAGTCACGCTGAGACACCGTATTGTGTTGAATTAACACAGCTAGTTTTTGTTGTGTAAGGGGAATGTTAAAAGGAATGAATTTCAATGTTCTGCATGGTATCTAAATAGTTCAAAGAGCGTCGTTTCAACCCACTGGCAATTTAACAAGTAAACTAACACCTTTGGCATATCTTTTATGTCCTCTCTACACAGTATGGCGAGATAGTCTTTTATATTCGAACGAAAATCATGTGTCAAGATTTAATGTGTAACTATTATAATACTGTTCTCGAAACGTGTTATCAGTGTTTTCACACTTTTTTTTTT
>JAGDQP010057082.1:0-12811 GCA_022664845.1 Lepisma saccharinum | reverse complement strand
CTTCCATATTATTTTGTGGTTTTGTTCAAACGCAATGTCATACTCCTCGCTCCAAAAAGATGCCTAATGGACAAGTATTTTAATTCCATATCATTCGATCTATAGGATTACTGAAAGTCTTGCAAAATATATCAAATCGGCTGCTAGAGTACAAAATAAAAGATTAACTCTAGATCTATCGCTAATGGTCGACAAAACGTTCAACTGGACTCCATTTCGCAAGACATATATATACTCTTTCATTAGCACAAATCGTATATCTCAAGTTATTTTGTACTTGAAGGATTAAAATATCTACTTTTTCTTTTGGAGTTAGCTAATAGGCTAACGAATGGAAAGGTCACAACTGCTTCTGATTCTATTCTTAAACTATAGTACTGTGTTCATATCATCCCCATTCCCGTTTGGGACATCGATACTCAGATCTTATGCTACTTTACGATCTAGTAACACAAATGACGCCTCCGTATGTTACTTTAAACCTGATTCTGACTTTCCATTCTCGCTAACCTTATTAGCTTCTGTTGTATACATATCACGAGGAAGGGGGGTTAAGCCATCTGCAAAGGACCTACCTCTCTTATCATTATATTGTTCTCCCTATATGCAAACTTACTTGATCACATATCTATGCCCAGTACTCCTTTCTTCATTTGGGTATATAGCTTACCTATCCACAGGGCGAGAGCTAACCTATATGTAGATGATCTGTGTCTTTGCTAATAACTCGTCCAAACAGCCACGGTACATTTGATAGTGTTTCGTTCAATATTCACATATGTGATTCCTCTAAGAAAACAAAAAAATATGATTTTCCTTAGGTCGAAATTACGCGACTGTTTTAATATTGAGCTATGTTCGTTTGGTAGTTTTATAAACCAAAACTCATATTTAAAAAATACTTTATTCTTATTAAAATTAGTACATACATTCAAGGTATTCCTGTATTAATGTCTCCGATTGTTTTTGGAGACCCGCTGGAGATGCCTGAGTAATGTTCTATACTTAAGGATCTTAAAAGAGCAAAATGTGTTCCTTTATTTTTGAAAAACACTGTATATATGCCTGAGTAGTCTCTTTAACTACTCGCTGCTGTGGGGTTCAAACACAGGAACGTCCCCAGTAGCACAGAATCGTGTTTTCAACGTTGATTTTAGGTTCATTTAATTAATTAACCGTCATCGGTTGAAAAATATTACGTTCAGTTTTAAACTATATTTGAGCATGGCTTTTTTGCGTTGATAAGGCGTTAATACAACGTGTATTCAATATGTTATTTTCAACTATAAACTAAATTTTATGTTCTCATGCGCACGTTGAAAACCGATTGAATTTTAAACCATATTTCAACGAAGATGGAATTTCGTTGATACGACGTACTTGCAACTATCATTCATACTATGTCTTACATTTCGGTTTATACTTGTATTTCTAATTTAATTGCTTAAACATTATAATTAAAAGCAAATACAATGAAACTAACAACATTTTTCATGTTCTCATTTGCAAGTTAAAAACATTGAGTTTTAAGCTATATTTCAACGAACGTTTAATTGCGTGAGCGTTAGTCTATAGATTTCTCTTTAATTGTGTTTGCTAAGGCGACATATTACACTTATTGAGAAAAACAAATTTAATAGTGCAGCGAAGATCAAAGTGTTAAAGAAGAAAACTGCGCATAAGAAAGAATGAAGAAAAGTATTCTTTATTTTTATTTGTACATGATGGTGAACAACGCGTAGCAACTTCATTCTATACTGCCTGTTAATACGGATACCGAAAAAGAGCAGCGAACTCCCAACGTGGATCCATGGATGAGGTGATAAGACGACGAACTACCAACGAGTAGTGCAGAATGTTCCTGTGTTCGAACTCCACAGCCGCCGCTGGGATGATTTACTGTTGGAAAATTAACACCGTATGTCACGAGGAAAGCAACGGACAAATGAAACTAAATGTGTGTATACCAATAGACAGCATTCAGGCTCTGTTTTGGCCAACTAAACCCGTTTCTTCATCGTTTCTTCTCAATCATTATTCAATGTCGAATAAATCGTTGAACAGGTGGACATTTCGGTACATTTGCAACGTTATCCTAACGTTTCGATACTAACGTTTATTCTACGTATTTTCAACGTTTGTGTGCTACTGGGGGTTCTACACTTCTTTTTGGTAACTCGACGCGTAGACCACTTATCCAAGAATCCACCTGGAGTGGCCACTACTCTTTTACTGTATCGTTGAAATATAGTTTAAAATTCAACCCGTTTTCTACATTCAACTGAAAAAATGAAAATATAGTTATTTTCATTTTTTTTGCTTTTAATTATAAATTTTAAACAATTAAATTAGAAATACAAATGTAAAACGAAATCTAGGACATAGTATGAGTGATAGTTGAAAGTACGTCACATAAACGTCATATCAACGAAATTCTAACTTCGTTGAAATATGGTTTCAAATTCAACCTGTTTTCAACGTGCATATGAAAACACAAAAACTATTTTTTTTCTCATTCAATTAGTTTTTAATTATACTTTTTTGACATAACGCTAGTAAGAAATGCATTAAACAAAATCTATTATACCATAGTTGAAAATAACATACTGAATACACGTTGTATTAGCGTGTTATCAACGCAATGACGTCCTTGTTGAAATATGATTTAAAAATAAACGTACTTTTTTTAACCGATAACGGTTAATCAACGAAATGAACCTAAAATCAACTTTGAAAACACGTATGTGTGCTACTGGGGTATGATCTTTCGAAAGAAGTCACAAAAATGATCTATGGGAACGCCCCGACATTTAGAATGTACAGGTATAACAACAATCAAAAGATTTTTAGCAATTAGCGCATTCTTCCTCTTTATTGGCAACATGCATTTGTGAACTTTTATTTTAATTTAAGGCCATCCCTAACCCCGAACGGAACACCGGTTATTCCTATGCAATGCATTAGAAGTTTGATCACAAATTTCTCGGGATAACAATAACTAATAAAGTTCCAATTTCACATACATGTAGCTTTTATGCATAGCTTACAAGTCACTGAATCACAACATTACTATACGTTACAATTATCTTTAAACATTTTTTTAATTTTTATTCTTCCCAACTCGTCAACAGCATATTTACGCCTCCATTCAATCCAGATGTGCAGTATGGGGATTCTTTCTCCCGCAAAGCTGACACGTGTGCTGAACGAAGGAGAAGGTAGGAGGCAGTAAAGACTGCTCTTAAATTCATAGCACACTAGAACTTACAAATTAGTATGAAATGCAATGGACAGTGATCTCAAAATCTTGTCGATTGATGAGTGCTTAGACTTCATTTAAAAAATGGCATCATAATCTTTGAAAACGTATCACTCGTCAATGGACATGATTGCGAAATCACTGTCCATTGCATTCTATAGTAATTCGTAAGTTCTAGTGCGTTATAAATTTACATATTTGATAATACTCTTAGTTTTTGAAATATTTTTAAAAATGTTAAAAATAATAGGGTTGGAGCGAGGAGCCCTCTTAAACGACAACATTTTTGCCCCTCTCCGCACTCCCTGAAGAATGGTCAATTCAGTCGGGAACAGTTGTCGAAGGGAATAGCTTGTTTCGGAGCAGATACATCTCTCTGTCTCTCTCTTTTTACTTATGTTCTGTTTATAAACCTAGTTGTGAAAACTCTTCTTGCTACACAGTAGAAACATTTGGAGATCTGAAGTCCCTGGAGAGAATCTCTTTCTAGTTTGAAACAGATTTTCGACATTAGTTTTGCCTTGGAATATACTTACATGTCATTTGAAAACTTGCAGTATTCGAGGGAGTTACGCGAAAAAGTTTCAATACATCATTTTGATGAACACACAGGAAGAATTTGAATTTGAATTTTTATTTATGGCCTTTAGCCATCTAAGACTCAGGCCAGGATAGAGAAGGGGAAAGGATTCGGTAAGGTGTCGGCCAGGGCCCATGTTGAATGTGGCATCCGGCATTTGCCTGGAGTGGCTGAGGAAAAACGTAAGTCAGAATGGTCGCCCTCGATCTCTCAAATGCTACGCCAACATTCTAACACACAAGGAAGAAGGAAGTCAAAACAATTTATGCCACAGAGAGAAAAATTCCTGTACTATCTTGATAGTGTAGTCATTTTAAGCCAAAATCTTGTGATTAGGCAAAAATAATAATAATAATAATAATAATAATAATAATAATAATAATAATAATAATAATAATAATAATAATAATAATAATAATAAATAAATAAATAAATAAAAGCATGAGACTTGGTATACACATAGTATTTGGCCACCCAAGTAATATTAAAAGTCCCCAAAAATCAGACTTGTGCTACGGCCGCCATATTGGAAACTAACTGTCAAAATTAAGATTATTTTTTTAGTTTTCGCCGAAACTAATCATCAAATCGAAAAAACTTTCAAATGAAGTTTGTCGAGCATGAAATTACGAATCTTTTCTGAAATTACCTTTTTATTATTTGACCAACCGTAAAGCTACAAAATGACATCAAACGAAACGACTTTCTTTTCCAGAAGGCAAAATCTATTTTTCAGGAGACCGTATTTCTCCGATCTTTAAGGTTCCTTTTTCCTCGGAAATAGTATGAATCTCTGACGATAGATGGCAATGCAATCTCACATATCTACTATGTACAAGTTTCAAAAATTAATGGAAGACGTAGTTTTCATCTAAGAAGTACGAAACTTCGAACTTAGAATCACTCCACCAATAGCTAGGGCAACGTGTGGCGAACTTTTATTTTCTCAATTGTACATTGTTGCGAGACCTCCATTGTTCGCAAAAAGACAAATTTCGAACATCAACGGAAAGTTTTTAACTACAAAATTTTCAGCAATTGAGAACTCCACCATTACCTGGGGAAAGATATGGGCGAATTTTTCATACTCCGAAAAATGCATTGTTGAGAGACCTCTATTGTTATCCAAAGATACAAGATTAAGACAACAGTGGAAAGTGTAATTTTGAACACAGAACAACGAAAATTTTAACTTACTAACACTCTGTTAATAACTAAGGCAAGTAGAGACGAAATGTTGATACTTCCAAATATACATTGTTGAGAGAGTTCCATTGTTGAAAGAAGATATAAACTATGTACAAATTACAAACATCAATGGAAGACGTAGTTTTCATCAAAGAACTACGAAACTTCGAACTTAGAATCACTCCACCAATACGTAAGGCAACATAGGGCAATTTTTTATTTTCTCAATTGTACATTGTTGCGAGGCCTCCATTGTTGGCAAAAAGACAAATTTCGAACATCAACGGAAAGCGTAATTTTGAACGTAGAACTACAAATGTTCAGCAAGTCAGAACTCCACCATTAGCAGTTGTAAGGTACAGGTGAAATTTTCATACGCCCAAAAGTGCATTGTTGAGAGATCTCTATTGTTAGCCAAAAGGATAGAAGATTAAGACAACAGTGTAAAGCGTAATTTTGAACACAGAATAACGAAAATTTTAAGTTACTAACACTCTGTTAATAACTAAGGCAAATAGAGACGAAATGTTGATACTTCCAAATATACATTGTTGAGAGAGTTCCATTGTTGAAAAAAGATATAGACTATGTTCAAATTACAAACATCAATGGAAGACGTAGTTTTCATCTAAGAACTACGAAACTTCGAACTTAGAATCACTCCACCAATACGTAAGGCAACATAGGGCGATTTTTTATTTTTTCAATTGTACATTGTTGCGAGGCCTCCATTGTTGGCAAAAAGACAAATTTCGAACATCAACGGAAAGCGTAATTTTGAACGTAGAACTACAAATGTTCAGCAACTCCGAACTCCACCATTAACTTTAATAGGTACGGGCGAAATTTTCATACTCCCAAAAGTGCATTGTTGAGAGTCCTCTATTGTTAGCCAAAGATACAAGATTAAGACAACAGTGTAAAGCGTAATTTTGAACGCAGAACAACGAAAATTTTAAGTTACTAACACTCTGTTAATAACTAAGGCAAGTAGAGACGAAATGTTGATACTTCCAAATATACATTGTTGAGAGGGATCCATTGTTGTAAAAAAGATATAGACTATGTACAAATTACAAACATCAGTGGAAGCAGTAGTTTTCATCAAAGAACTACGAAACACTTGTTTCGGGGTGGATTGTTTTTCTCATGACAGAAGGGAACCTAAAGAACTGAATTTCTCTTCATAAAGGCTTTCTATTGTAGCTCCTCTGTTAGAAAACCACGAGCGTGCAACAGCAGGTAATGCGCTAAGGGATAGAAACGAGGGAGAGGGAATAAACAGAAACATCGTCGGGGGACTGTCCTTTTCATTATTTTTTTTTCTTAGAAAAAGGGAGAACCATAAAATTCTTCTGGCAGAAACCCTCGAAATCTTTTCTCCTTCCTTGGAAATACTGAAATACAACCGGCCTATATACTTCAACTTTTTTCAACTTTTACACACATTGGTGATCCTTTTACAGTCTGATGTTTTCCAGGATTGCCCTCAGCTTCAGCAGGCGAATGCCAGGATGGTTCCCGGCCTGGTACTTCCCCTCATCTTCTATTTACCTTTTTCTGGCCTGAGCCAAGGACGCCAAAAGGACATAAATAAATTCTAATTAAAAATTACAAGTTTGAACATAATAATTTCGGGATTTCGTTGAATTGTATTGCACTTACTGCAGTTTTTCCGCCAGACCCCCTGTGGGGAGGTCACCTCCCAATTCCTCGAAGACACCCCCAACTTTGATTTTCTTACGGTCAAAAAGTAATAGATACCGTGCAAAACTCCACTTACACGCTCCCAATTTTCAATTTACACTCCTTCAAACTGACAAACCTGGCGCAATCCCTGACTTAATAACTAGATCGGGATAAAGAAGGGGAGAAGGATTTAGGAAAGAAGTTGTCCCTAGTTTAGTTTGAAGGCACTATGCTGACTAACCTAATATAGCTTAGTAAAGGCTGCGAAAGTTTCTGGACTCAAATCCAGAACTTTCCAAACACGAGGCCAACACTTTACCAATTGAACGCTGATCATTCGATCTTTGCAAATAACAAAAGTGAGAGTGAATTGGGCGTAAGCTTATATGAAACCGAGCGTGAGTTTGAACAAGCTCAATTTTAATATTTGGATTTGAGCGTTAGTTTAGCTCAGTTTTTGCGAATTGGGTTTCATTTGAGCTCTACTCCTTTCAAAGCTGAGTTTACTCAACAGTGCTTAGTTGTTATAGCGTTGGCTTAGCAATCAGAAGTTCGTAGGAACGATACAAGGAGCCGTCCATCTTGACTTAGGTATTCCATGGTTTTACTGCAGTCATACCAGACAAATGCCGCGATTGTACCTACTAAGTATTGGACGATTACCTTCCAACATCCTTTCTTTTACCATATCCCGGCATTGAGATACGTAAAGACCATTAATAAATTCAAACTCACGTACATTAGTCAAGAGATACGTTGTCGATCTACTAAAATGGATTTATGCCCAGTTGTCCGATTCCCAATTGTCCGACTACCTGAATTCCTTTCCAATTGGCCGATCAAGGCCTCCGGCGGAATCTGACACGTGTGGTCTTCTCCAAAATCTTCCCAATTGTCCGATTTCCTCTCCTCGCCCAACTAGCTTTATGTTGACAAGTCTAATGTTTAGTACAAAATAGAGTAAGAATAAAGAAAATCATGTTTCTTTCCAGTAATAAACGGAACGAACGTTATGTATAGGCCGATAAAAGAAAAGCAAAATTGTCGGTACTTGATTGGTCGGAAATGCCTCATTAAAAGTTAACTTCCTTTGTAAACAGTATCGAGACGTCATTATTTAGTAGCTCTGTGCAACTAACTTCTCACAAAGCAAGAAAACAATTTGTGTATTAAAACTCTAAATGACACTTACGCTGATGAAGCTGTAAATATATTTTACATTTTTTTGGTAAATTAGCCACGAGTTTGAATCTTAGCGATGAACAGTTTTTAGATTATTACATACGAACTTAAATTACTATTACATTCAAACAATATTTTTATTTATATCTGTCCTTCAATTTCAGTTGTGCCAAAATTTTCATTTGCTTCCTTTTTTGGTGCTAAATTACCACTCCGCAACATTCCGAAAGATAAGCTGCATCCCCTCATTGCCCCAAGTGAGGGAAATAAGTGTTTTAAATTGGGTTTGTTAATGGGAATTACTTCCAGTAAGTCCGTCAGTGTTTGATTTTTTTTTACAGCTGGTGAAAGAAAAAAAACATTACAATTTTGGAAATCTTAATTTCTGAACAGATAAGTAGAACTATCTCAACCAGAAATGAATTATTTAAAACAATTTATATTTCTGATCATTGAGTTTTATAACCAGGGGCCGGATTTTGATTACTTAAAATATCAAAATGACCTATAAAACCCCAATAACACATTTGAAACCATTTGCAAATGTATTACAGAAAAATATGTATTCATGCTTTCTGTAGGCAAAACAAGTTCTTATTCAAAAACATTCGGAGAGAACATGGACTCAACAATTTTGACAGTTTATTTGTACTTAAACTCATATTATAGTGGTGGCAAATTGTCCTCCTTTGCGAAAAGTGCTGGCAAATTGTCCGCTTCGTCGAATTTTGGTGTCAAATTGTCCGGTGGCAAACTGTCCGTACCCCATGTAAAACATTGCAAAATTTTCGGAAACAATAACAATATTTTTAACTTCTAATCCTGACAACTGAATGGCGCTGGCGGCGCTGAACATCTTGACTTTGCAAGGAAAAAAAATATTTTTTTAATTAGCTAGCTCCGACCAATTACAAGAAGTCTCTGTACTGTTTACATAGAAAGTTAATTTTTAATGAGGTATTTCCGACCATTCAAAAGAACACACATCCATTCTTTGGAATGCAAGTGAGTTTTTTAGTGAGGTAATTCAGACCAATTACAACACGTCTGTTGTGTTTCTTAGGGTCCAAACACTGTTACTGAATTCGTGTCCCAAATTATGATTTAGTCGAAATTTTAACTAAACGTTAATTCTGAAGTTGATAATGTTTTTGTTTATAACTTCTAAGCATGGTGGGAAATTATTATGTTAAAATAACTAAGATACTACCTCTTGTATTTTCGGGGGATTTTCTCCTGGATTCGGAGAGCTCCTGCGTAGCCTAGTCGGTAGCGCGCTCGACTTCAGTGCGAGCGGTCCCGGGTTCGATTCTCGGTGGGGGCTCAAAACTTTCGGTGTTGACCCAGCATCGTGAGTTCAATTGGGGAGCTGCTGTGAATAAAATAGTGTGGCGATCATAGTGAGAGCAAGCTCTTCAACAGTGGATTGAACGTGGCTGTGATTTATATATATGAGTCTGAAATGTCCCGGTTTTTCATTTACAAAATCTGGCAACCCTACATGTTATTAATCCTAATTTTTGCTTATATTTTTGTTCCGACAATAAAATTGTTCATTAGGCAATAACATTTTTGTGAATTGAATTTCTGTTGCAACTGTGTTGTAAATTGTAATTATAACAATATATAATTTGGAGTTTTACAATAGCGATCACAAGACAGTTCTGTAGGACCAAGCGAAAGGGGTTTGTTATTTTAGTTGGTGACTTTTCTGTAGTATTAATAGGACTTTAACAGATTCTTGGTGCTAATATAATTCGTTTGTTTACTTCTCGGTAGTTAAGTTCCTCGAGGGAAGCAATGTAACATGAAATTCAGTTATTTCCTATATTTAAAATTAACAAAATTACCAATGATTTAGTAAATCTTCTATCATATAAGTTTACAGGTTAACGTAAAGAAACAATATACGTGATAACATCAACATAGGCGACCTCAGAAACATTCCACAAGTAGCTAGGGAAAGGTACATATGAAATTCTCATATTGTCAAATGTACATTGTTGAGACCTCTATTGTCAACTAAAGATACAGAATACAAACACAAATACATAGAAACACAAAACCGGCAAACTTCAACAAATTGTGTGGGATTCTATATAGATTGGCGACACTTTCACAGTCTCCATAAACTTTTAAATAAGCTTTGGGATAATTACTTTATTATTTATTCCTGTCCCTTGCAAAATGGACCATATAGGAGGGAGAAACCGCACAATGTCTCAAGTAAAACAATAATAATAGAGTCTTATTTTAGGTTTTAGTAGAATTCTGAGAGGGTCAGTTCAGTTCGCAGTATCGTGGAGACTAGTGACTAGGGTGAAAACCAAGATTATAAGCAAGACATAGATGACTTACTTTTGATAAGAAAATGGGCAACAAGAAAAATCACTCTCGTAAATGTGGATACAGATGTAAGAAGAGGAAGTTACGATCAAGGAATTGGATGATGAAACATAACAGCTACTGATTTTACTAATTTCTGTTGTGTTCTTTGGTGCTTTTAGTCATCATGATAATTAGCACAAAAATAATTTATTATTATTTATGCATTTTTAATCAAGACACTATATATTGGTTGGATATGGTACCTGTACAATAATAGAACAAAAAAATTGTGAGTTTGTGAGAAATAGAAAATTAAAGCTTTCAATCTTCTTCAGTCTCAGTAAATTGTCAAGTTCATTTCCAAAGTGACATAGCTCGAAAAGATACAATAATTGCAAATTTTTATTTAATGACATTATTTCCTACGAATTGGTGGGCCAGGGTTCAAATCCCAGCCAGTACACTGAATACTTTTATCGCAGTGTTCCCATGCCTGGCCCTCTGAGGTGTAATCTAGACTGCAAAAAATAGCTGTGCGTATTCAACACAATGCGGTGTCCCAATATGACTACCACTTTTTACACGCTATTACCTTACTCTGTAATCATATTTCATCTCTGGTACAAATCTTGCAACGTTAATTTACCTCATTTACCGACGTCATACGATAATGAAATTTTGCACAGTGACCTAAGTCGGGTGACAATACAACATTCCATTGTTACTTTCATATATTTCTATATATGAATATTTTAAAAAACATTTTGTTATTACATACTTCTTTATCCTAAAATAAATACTAGCCTGTACCGCGGCTGGATTTGGCTGGTTGCAGAACACTTTAGGATTTGGGCCACAAAATAATAGCTGGAGGAAAAAATATTTAAAAAAGATTCTGAAAAAAAAACTCTTTTTCAACCAAAGAAAAATGGACTAAGAGGTAAAAAATAATAAATTTATGGACCGAAAAATAAAAGCTTGGGTGCTCTTGCTTGCCTTATCATAAAATCATAATATCTAAGAGCACTCAGGCTTTTATTTTCCGATTCATAAAGATAATAAATTATCTTTTACTTTTTAGTCCATTTTTTGGTAAAAAAGCGTGTTTTATAAAAATCATTTATTAATTAATGTTTTTGTGTGTTAAATCAACACCACACACGGTGATGATTTAGGTATTAGGAGAAAAAGTTATAACTGCAGCGAGATTTGAGCATGAGTTACTATGTTATAAGTCGAGCGTCTTATCGACTTGGCTAAATCGTCAGACGGAAAAGGCATTAGATGCAAACGATATTCAGTGAACAACATTTAAATTAAACGACTACGCTATGGATTTAAACAATATAGGGGATTAAATAAATGTTGCTGAACCCCCAAAACAAACTAAGTTACCTCCATGACTTATCGCATGGTTTAATCACTTCCTGTTTGTCAATTGGGAAACAGAATTCCCATTCATTGAGAATATTCCATTTCTATGGAAGGAAGCAAGATGGTGACAGCCAAACACTTGACCAGCATTACGGCTTTCATATGTCAAATGATGAGCTTGTTTTTATAGAAATGGAACATATTCTCAATGAATGGGAATTGCGATCCCTAATTGACCAATGGAAAAGTTATTAAATCATGCTATAAGTCGTGAGATTAACTTTGTGTTGGGTTGCAGCAACATTTTTTTTAATCCTCTATGCTGTTTGAATACTGTTGAAAGAACAGCAAATTTATGAAGGTAAAACACTACGGATAATAAGCTACAGAGACATAAGAAAAAAGAAAGAAAATGTGTTCTTTCTTTGTGGAAAGAAGCAGGTTTTCGGCTGAAGACAGAAAAAATGGGTGGTATACTTTCGGTCCTCTGTCTGTAACGTCATCCCTCTTTCCTCCCCCAAACCGCCTAAAGTGACATATGGCCACAAGGAAGAAGAAAGTCGAGACTCACAGACAGAGGGAAACCAATAATTATGTCCTTTCTTCCATCTCTCAAACTTAGTTCATTTGGTGTAAAGGACTTTATTATATGTCTTTATAGTGTTGTTTACTTCACATTGTTTGCTACATACTGTTGTATTCTCATTTGCTAATTCTGCTACAGAACAAACTATAACAGAATAACATAGTTGTGCAGAGCTCAAGAGAAAGCGTTTATATATATATATATATATATATATATATATATATATATATATATATGAGCCTTTCTTTACATATGATGGTACAAGCAAGGAAACAGCCTCGGAGAATCTCATTGCCCGGAGGACGGAATGCAGCTGGCAACGGCAGCGGTCAGTCCTGCAGGAAGTCAGAGGGTCAAAATGCCCGGGTTTGGACTGTAGACTGCCAGGACACCGACACGGCAACTCGAACGGACCTATACGTGGCGACCCTCAACTGTAAGTCACTTGCAGAAGAGGACAAATTAGAAGAACTGCAGAATGAACTTAAGAGGATTAAGTGGGACATCATAGGACTATCAGAAGTGTGGAGGAAGAATGAAGAACAGTTGGAACCACCGTCAGGGCACACGTTCTACTTCAAAGGAACAGAAACTGGAAAAGCGACAGGCGTTGGCTTTATAATTA
>JAGDQP010057080.1:0-12811 GCA_022664845.1 Lepisma saccharinum | reverse complement strand
TTTGGTTGCAAATTGTCCAAAATGTCTTCCACATTCCTGCAGATGTTTCTCGATACTTCCTTATTTTACCTACAACTGAGAGCATGACTTCACTTCGTTCTTCCAGCCAAGATATTGTGATTGCCAATATAGAAAAGTTGTTTCTAATATAAACCAGACATCCTTTCAAATCTGACTTATCCATGAAATCTTGCGAAATTACGATTGCAGTTGCAGCATCCCTATTGAAATTGTCCAGAACGAATTTCACCACGAAAAATTATCAAAGTTTTTCGAATTTCATTCGACTTCTTCGCGGCCAGTTCATCAATTGTTTTCAAATATTTATGGAGTGAAAAAAAAAATGCGATAAAGGCCATTTCAGCACAGATTGACATTTTTGTTTAGCTTTTAGCTAGAACCAAATCTCATTTACCTCTTCAGTGGCTTGACCTAACACCTCTTTGCTCCAGCATCAGTATTACAATACTAAGCATTCACTTCTGTTTTCTGTCTTGTATGTTTGTATGTGTGAAATATGTAAGCAATTATACGAAGAAAAAACAGTTGCAAATGTCGGTCCTTTAAAAATGACCAATAAACCGAAAAACGGCAAAAAATGCAAAATGAAATTCCCGTTTTCTGCTTCAATTTAGTGTGAAATAAATTTTGGTTATGGTCTACATCGTTCCCAAACCTTCAGGAAAAAGATGACATTTCATCAAGTTTCGAGCCCTATTCATAATATTGAGCTTTAATTGCACAATGACAACACGAAAGAAAACAAACCTTAGTAATGAGACTAGAATTTCAATCTCAGATACACCGGCAGACTACAGGATAAATCCATGTCAAGTGTTTCAGGAAAGGATTAAATCGTTGCTCGAAATTTTTTAGAAAATCTATTTATTTATTTTATTCTGTACACTTACTTTACCATGTTGTTAGTTCAAAACAATCATTATTTTAATTTTAGTGGTTGTAGGTATCGAGTGGTAGCCATATTTGTTTTCGAAAATTCGTCACTTTGTGATGTCATGTCGTAAGGGGTCACCGAATCTGAAGTATTTCAGTCCCTAATTGTTCTATCGATGTGGAACCAAAACCAAAATGTTCAGCAAATAGTAAGCTACAAGACTGTGTATTAGCCATTGTCAACAGTTATTAAGAAAAGACAAAATTTATGTTTGAAAAATTAGATCATTCACGTCATCATGTTCAATGCTGACTTTTTCAGTAATTCCAATATACCAGTTTTCTTCATAAATACACGCCACTATGTCACCTAGTCTAAGGCATAGCAACGATGCGTTTGTCACATTTACTTCCACAAAGTCAGTAAAAATTTAAGTCCGAAAGCATCTAACTTTTCCGTCACTGACAGGAAGATATTTATGATATAAGCGTGTTTTAGGAAGAGGTAAACAAGAATCAAATCGCTTTCGCAGTTCAGCTTCATGTTTGACCACCTCCTCATTTCTGACATAAACGTACTTTATACCAGGAATGTTTTTTCCATAAAAATCATTCATGACCCCTAGAGACAAAATTTGATCGTTGTTTACCACTTGTAAACTCCTCTTGGTTACTATCCTCTTTGCTGTCAAAACTATTTTTTCCATGACAGGAAGTAAAAACGGATAGAAGTCGAATTTAAGCGAGTGCCTTAATTAGTGACCATGGGAACGTGGAGATTAGGTAAGGTTAGGTACGGTTATGTATTTTTACACTTTCGTTTGTTTGTTTAAAAATACTGTAAAGATACATAACCGCACCTAACCTTACCTAACCTAATCTCCACGTTCCCATGGTCACTAATTAAGGCACTCGCTTAAACTTGACTTCTACCCAAAAACGTGCCAGTCTGCTTCAAGGCAAAAATCGTCTTTCTGATTACACAAATTGATTATGTTTTTCCTATTCTTATAGCGACTTGCAGCCCATCCGTGAAGTACATGATCTTTGTCAATGACGAGATTTATCAAATGACCTTGGAAGGTGTGCTCTAAATAATCACTGATAATACACAGACTTCTAGCTTTTAAATCATCACCATCACTTAATTTATAATAGTAAATAAATGGGTGAAGCGTTGCTTGTTCGTTCACCCAATGAAAACAATATATATCTGTTCTGTTTATTTATTAACAGGATAAAACTCGTTTTTGTATGTTTCGATTATCCCCTTTGTGTCGTTCATCCACTGTAAATTGTTTTATGATGCATATACAGTAAACTATCGTTTATTCGCAAATGCTTATTTATTGGTTATTTGCGTTCATAATAAATGTACATATAATCAAATCTGAAACTCCTAATTTTTGGTACATACTGTTATGGGGAGGAACTGTATAATTTTATCAGGTCATCTGCCAGAGATATCTACATATGAAAGGTGCACTTTTTGAACTTGTCTGAATTTTAAATAATTTCTAGAAAAAAGGGGACACATCCAAGATTTGAAACTTGGTGAATGAGCTCACTTTTATCAAAGCTCTTTATCCATAAAAGCTCAACTTCCTGATCATTTGCCTTCTTGTAAAAATCATCTGCTAAAATCGGAACTTTTAACGTCAATGACCTCTTTGTCCAACATAAATTTCACCTCTTCATAATTCATGGATGACAATGGATAATACTATTTGTTAAACATTTTGGGTTTTGTTCTACATCGATAGAATAATTAGGGGCTGAAATACTTCAGATTGGGTAAGACACCAAAAAATGACGCACATTCGAAAACAAATATGGCTGCACTTGAAACCTACAGCCACTAAAATTAAAATAATATATGTTTTGAACCAACAGCATGAAGAAGATATAAAGCAGGAAAAAAAAAAAAAAAAAAAAAAAACTGCTGAACATACACTGGACCACTTGACATGGATTTACCCTATATGTAAATAAGGAATACACTGCTAAAAAGCTACTCGGAAGTGCTTTTACCTAATCATATACTTGATTTTTCTAAGTTAACGGAACTTGTGTTAGGTCCATGTCTCGTACCTTGAGGGATCAAGACCTTTGGTAGATAAATGAGGGAAGAAATTCAAAAGAATCGGACACATAGGGAAATTTCACTAATTTCCGTGTAAGGTCAACATTTTCCTGCGCTTGAGGCGACCAGGGCAATTTTACTAAAATCAAAATTTCCCTACATGTAAAGAAAATTCAGTAAGTTCCTTTGGGCGTTCAAGTGTGTTTTTTGAGAATCTAAGTTCTCAAAATTCAAGTGTTTTTTTTTTTTTATTATTTATTTACAAGACTGGCCACAACGAAGCGCGATGAATATTTTAAAGCACTGAAAATCACTGGAGCAGAGAACAACATATGTATAAAATTCGAAGCAAAATGCAACAAAATTAGATGAGACCAGGTTGTTAAAAATTATTTTTAAATAAAATCACGATTTTATTTAAAAATCATTTTTCTCGATTTATTTTTTATATTTCGATCATATTTTTTTTTATTTAAATAACTTGTGGCACTGAAATCCTTTCTAAGTTAGTTTTCCTTTCCAAATACCTTAACCAGTAAAAAGTAAAGTAAAATTCACAAATATCTGTGCACCCTACGCTGCACTAGGGAAGATAGCCATCGAAAATAGGTAATTGCAACAGCCTGTAATCATTTTGAAAAGGAATGGAAATATGACGTTACTGACTCACGGTACTTTTTACAAAGGAAAGTTAACACGCACGATGCTTCTACGTTACTTTCGTCGATACACTACAAATGAAGTGGTTTCTGATGGATACACTCCCTAATTAACTTCAAAAAAGGAACAAATACGTTTCTACATGTCAGCTTTCCTTCTAAAGTGATGTCTATATCTTCCTTTCTTGCTAAGTATTTGCAAATTTTATAACAGCAAATGATTCTTTTCTCCAAGCAAAACAGACTTTTCTCCCAAACGAAATATTCTAGGATTTCAGTTTACTAACCAGTTTCATTTCATTTCGGTTAGTTTTCAGCCCTCAAAGTTGCACTATCTATTTGGTGACACCCTACAATATTTCATAAGATATGAGAGCTATTTAATACAATCAAATCAATCACGGATACGCAACTTTGCATTTTCATTCTACAGCACACGCATAGCTGAACTTTATTGTTTCTGAGCAATGTATAAAGCAATTCAAGAGTTTAATACAAATACATTTTGCGTAAAATATAGGTAACGTTACGAAATAACAATTTTTGTAAACAAAAACTGGATGTTCTAATTTGTGTGTGTTGGTGTTTTTTCCCAACATGTATTACCATAATAAATAAAAGTGTAATACAAATTTAGGAGCTTAATGGGAAAACGGCGTATCCCTCAAAATTTGTGAAAATAAGATATCTGCATATTTGTATTTTTAGTATATTATTCTGTCTCCTGATAAAGTATCATGGTGGATGAGTATACCAAACAGACTGTGCATACATGAAAGAAGAAGGGAAAAAATAAGTTTCGAAGATCTGAGTTGAAAAATGACGTAGGTATTTTCAGCGTTAGGTAGTTAGTGGGAAAATAAGATATGCCATTTTCCTACTAAGCCTCTCAATTGTCAACTTACAATGTTAGGTTCCTATGTTCTCTTATAAAATTTCGTATGTAATATGAAATGAATCAATCAGTTTGTTAAAACTCTTGATCCGTCACTTTGGTTTGGATTTACATTACTATCATAACATAAGGACAAAAGGGTGAATTTTCAGCTTACACGAATGATTCGAACCACAAAATGCTTAGAAATGCAGCATCCACTTCATTTTTATCTTAAATAAAATTAATTTTGATTTAAATCAATTAACGTTGGGTGAGATAATCGAAGTAAATGAATGACACCTAATTTCCAGGGACGAACATAAAATTATTGACAAATAATATTGAAGTAATCAGCGGTAATTTATAGGATTAGTGAGTTTCAGCTTCAGCAACAGTCGACATTAATTTTATTTTAATTTTAACGTATTTCAGTAACTGATGATAGAATTGCGTTAGAATTGACACACTTGTAAAATGCAGTACGATCCACGACTAATACTTAAGTTGGATATGTGCACTAATTACTGTTATCTAAGCGCACTAAAAAGGAGAATTCAACAATTGATCAAGGTTACATAATCGCTACGATTCACGTACAAAGCTTGGGCAACTTTATTTTGTATGGCCAGTCTAGTAACACCTGACTTCGGCCCGTGACGATTGATCATATACAGCTAGTTAAAATCTACAAACATCCATGTTCCTGGCGGGATTCGAACGCTGGCTAGACGGGTCTTAGACGGCGCGGCTACCTCGTCGGATTTAATATATAGAGTTAAAGAATTTTTGGAATGGTTAGTTTCTTATGCTTCCTCTAACGACATACCAATTACAATTGGTGCACATTGCTTTTATAGTAACAAAATGAAGAAACAAACTATAATTTCAATTTACACCAATTCTAAATATATCAGTAGGAATTTATATATAAATTCACGGATGAAGTAGGGGCATAAAAGCAATTAACTAAAAGCCAAGTTCTTAAGTCAAACCTTATGATGTAATTACGTAATTGAAGATGTTACAGGGGTATAACCAAGGGTAGGCATTCTTTGCATAATTATATAACAAGGTTTGCTTACGAACTTGGCTTTTAGTTAATTGCATTACGTCATACTACGTCATTCGGTAACATTATAAACTAATAGTGGGGGTGTTATAAAACGGTGAGAAGAAGTCACTTTTAAAGACGAGTTGCATCACATGGTTCACAATCAACGCTAACAACAAACAGGTCCTGTCCACGATGAGAAACCATTATAAACTATTGGAAATAGTCCGCTGAAGCAAATAACAGTCCGTTTTATAATTAAAAGTTTTAAATACTCAAAACCAAGGTTCCTTAAAACTGTTCACCATTTGTGGCTTTAGTACTGGGTAATCTACTGTCAAATACAAATACACAGGACGGTAAAGTTGAAAGGAAAGACAAAATCTTCAAGAAAAGGGGAAAATGATTAAATGAAGGACCCAGATAATATTCGCGAACAAGTCATCATCATCAACTTTACGAAACTAGCCTTTTTCACAACACCGCCTAAATTGCAAAATTTACAGAAAAAAGAGCGGCAAATGTGAATTGAAGCCCGCCATAAGCGGTACTACCTTTGTCGATATTACGCCACTATCTGTTGGAAAAACGAAGAACTACTTCCGGGGTCGAATGTGAGTTAAAGCATGCAGAGAAGTCATTTTCGCCCAAAGTGGCCGTTAGGAGGTATTGTAAAAAAAAGGCAACGATGTAATAAACGTGTACGTTATCTTCTCATTGAAAATTTGAATATTTTATTATGATTAATCGGACCTGCACTGCAGCGTGTGTGAATCATTTGTGTGTGCGACAAGATGAAACTTTCCGCAGAAAGGGCACAGCAATATTTCTATGAATACAATACAACCCCGTAATCATTCGATTTCTAATTTTGAATACCATAATTGTGGATAACCAAAACCAATACAGTACGTGCATGTGGAAATTGGGATAGGCATTCACACAGTAGGCATGGACATATAGGACAGGCGTTCTTGCGATGAGCATAGAGTCACACACTGTATGAGTTTTATTATTTTTAATCGTATTTATTTGTCAGCATGCAATGTCAGGTTCGTAGAAATGTCTAGGTGGCCCGTCGGATTGCAGGGGTTCCAGTGTATTTGAAAGGGAACATGAAAGCGTTAGAGAAATTACGGAAAAACCTTCGATGACAGATCAACTGAACAGAGTACATGCTATGAGAACTACAGAAAATTCGCCCGCGGAAATCGAGACCTGTCAGATGCGTGTAGAACCCACCACTGCATATAATGTGGCACTGGAAAAAAGTGTTATTGCCAAGTCAGACCCAACTTTGCGTGAGCCAAAAGCAGAGGTGAATGCTTTTCGTACCACCATAAATACCCACATCTGTAGCGTCGAGTATACCTGTAAAATGAGATATTCATGGTCACAACAGGAGCTTCTGGACTGATAGACCACAGCAGTTTCTCACTATGAACGCGACAGACAACAAGGTTATCTTGACAGCCTGAACAGCAGGTATTTGACATGCATATCGTATGGAAAAAAAAAATGGATGCAAAGAAACCTCTACACGGACGAAATGAGATACTCATTAGTTGGTACGACCGTCCGGATACGATCCAGCAGGGTTGGCAAAAACCATGTTTTTTTTGTTTGTTTAAACAGTTTTTTTAAATAATAATTACATATGAATAGAAATAAGTTTGTTTCTCCTTTATGTCCTTATGCAGCAGCGGGGTTAAGAAGGACGGAACCTACAGCTTTAAGTAGAATCCGAACCACTACTCGGTTTGCACCTGAGAGAAATTGTCCTCCACCTGGACTGAAACTCGGGACGCCTTGATTACAAATGAGATGAGTCTACCGACTTATAATAAAGGAAAATAAGGAATTATTAATAATAAATGTGAATATATAAAAATACTTTTGTAATGATACATGACCGCACCTAACCTCCACGTTCATATGGTCACTTATCTAAGATAATCTACAAAAAGTGCAAGAAAACAATTGCGTAAACCACTCGCCTCCCATGAACACGTAATGTGTGTGTTGGTTTGGTTTTAGTGATTTTAAAATTGGTGCGTCACTACTATAGTAATGCCAACGAACCCTCGGAAGTGAAAATAAGAACGAAAAATGCCAAATGGTTATCTGGCGACTTAAAACTATAACTGCACGCAAAGCTCTTCTTTTATTTCACGTTTCAACGCACCCACACACGCTGCATAGTACAATTCTGTCATTTTTATCCTATGGTGACATTGCACCTAGTTTCGGCCCAACTTTCACACTGGCAAACATGGTCGAAAACTGTAGAACAACACAAAGTAAATAAGTGTTTGTGGTCACATCAGAACACGGCAGTGCAGGTCGGTGACAATGTGACGACACACATTTATTTACTTTTTGTTGTTCTACCGTTTTCGCCCAGGTTCGCCGAAACCGGATACAATATGACCACAGGGTTATTTGATGAAGCGAACTGCACTTTACCCGACTAGCCTTAAATATTACTAGATAGCTAACAGCCCTTGCACTACATAATCCGAGCAAGGTTTTCGAAATAAACGTTTATGACACCGGGAATATCATACATGATTTCATTCGCCACATTATTATACAACCATCTCTGTGTGAAAGGGAATTAACAAGGAAAAACTTCCGGTAGAAAATACAGTAATACCGTGACAGAATAAACAAAGACCGTGATTAGCACTTTGTAACACTTTAATAAATTAATTTTTGTCAATAAGAAAATATGATAATATTTCCGTACTACAACTGAAATAGACTAGTTAGTAACTTAATTTCTTAAAAATAATTCATTTTTCTTTGCTTAGAACTACGGTTAGTACATCCTAGCAGACGACTACCATGAAAAGTAACTTTACAAGGTCATTTAACAAATAAGTCATAAAATCAGCATACTGGGGAATAAATACTTACCTTATGTGTTAGCGACTCCGACAAATACTGAAATATCAACATCGCAAGAAACTGTAAAAACATTTTTAATTTAGTATACAAAGAAACTAACAACACCCTTTCTTAGGTTTCATTTTGCCAATATTGGTTTAACTGCCATCTATTGAGGACAATGCGAAGCAAGTCAAATGACAGAGGAACCGCATCATTTACAGTCTCGTTCTAGGGTTGATTTTCATGAAAGCTTGCGTAACTTGTGATTTGGGTGAGTAGCCAATTGAAACACATATTTTAAAGCCCTCAATTATGTTTCGTTTCTTATCAGTGGGAGAGAACGTCGTTGCCCGGTTAAATAGCAATGGTTGCGTATGTCGTCTCTATTCGCACGGTAAGTCTTCTTACATGATTACTTCAGCTGATCAGCCGATATTTACATAAAATATTTTTTCTCCACTAGGTTCTGACGTGTAATGCATAGACCCAACCATTTTGAAAAATTTGAATATAAATTTTTAGAAATGTCGATTTGCGCCTATTTCTGTATGGTAAAGCAGAAGTTTGAAGACACTTGTCGTGTTGAAACTGCTGCGGGAATCTGGCCCAACCTTTTGGTAAGGACAATAGGTTAGGTGAAGGGCTGCATCTGCCGGTGCCATGAGCAACATGGTCGCCAACTTGAAAGCTACCATCTTGGATTCAGCTCGAGAAGTTCACATATGAAAGGAGTCATGTGACATCGTTTTAGGCTAGCTTGTTCCCAGAAATTCAAATTACATTTATCACCTAAGTTTATTTGTTTAGGAGTTACAAATTAAAAATTTTTGGATTTGGCGTCCTGCAATATGTTCTAAATTTAGTGACAATTTTGGCAAGCACACAAAACCAGTCTGTTTTTATTCTCATGGGCCCTGTGTAACATCGGGTTCAACGGCGGCGCAGGCATGCTGATTCCGTTGATGGAGATGGCGTAGGTCATTGATTGTGTGCACCATGTGTTTTAGATTACTCCATAGATACAAAGCGAGGTGTGTAAAAGCAGGTGAACGAGGAGGCCATGCCATGCTCTATCGTCGAGCGAGCAAATATCAGAAAATTTAAGGCACTACCTAAAGTAAAAGATCATTTAACTACTTTCCACACTACGTATAGAAAATAGGTAGGATTTGCTAATTCATCACACTGATCATTCAGGTTTTACTTACGAATTCATTCTACACGGACAATATCACCTAAGCGAGAACGATGTACTCCAACACATGTTCATAATGTTAACATACCAACGCACTCGTAAACCATTCAACCTATAACATCGCCAGATGGAATTTTGCATGTTCCACGTTTCGTTTGGTTACAAGAGAATAAGAATGGATTTGGCTATGTAATGTTGTTGTCAGTTCATTAAGAGGTCTACCAGATAATATACTTATTTGTAGTTTACTTACTTACTCACTCTATGACTTGCCAAACTCGCAAGTTCATCGACGCACTAACAAACGTTCTCCATAGGATTCTATGTAGCACAACTGGTTAACTTACGAAGAAAATTATACAAGTAGGGGCTAAAAATTGTTATATCGAGTAGGTGTCAAGGTTCCTTACTTTTAATTGACATTTGGTCCGAACTGGGTGAAAGAAGTACCAAAGCTAAGAATATTTGGACTTCATTTTGTAACTCTTGGGAAAGTGAGACGACATGTTTCATTTGTTTCTTTCATTATGCTAGTTCTTATATCTGATACACTCTTTCGAATTCAAATGTTTCCATGTGTAAAATACTGTATAGAGTGCACATATATATATATAAATGTATTTGCTTTGTAACAATGTTTAATTTCACTTACAAAAATATAAACGTTTTTTCAGCTGTATTAAACAATTTATTGTATAATCCTGTAAGACAAACGTAAATGTGTACTTTAATAGTTTTATGCACACTTTTACGTACAGTATTTAAAATAACTACAATCATATCTATTTTCAACTGATCAATTTCAGATTCCCTATCTCGTAAACAAATAAACATAGGTGCCCAATGTCTTTATATTTCAATTTCTAGGAACAAGCTATTCTAAAACAATATGTCACATGCCCCTTCATAATGGAGGACTAAAGTCTTACTTCAGATCCGGCAGGTCGCCATGGTAACCCCCCCCCCCATGTTACAGTCTAAACAAACGGATGTTTAGCAGTAGGTTTTATAGTGTTCAATATTCAACAACTCGTTATGGTTTTGTGTCATATTGTCATAATTACAATAAAGGAGTCACGTTCTGCTTTTTTGTTTCCGAAGGAATGAAACTAGAAAAGGAAGTGGAAGGAGCCAATTACGTAAGTAAACAAATTTCTCACAGTGCCATTGAACGCAATTTTGAATACGTTGATATGATTGTGAGGATAATTCATCGTTCATTGCTGAGCTCTTGATTTTAAAAACAGGTGATAAGCCTAATAAGGAGCTTAAACTGAAGTTGCTAATTCGGTAATAGTTAAAGACGCGCACTGAAAAAGATAAATTTGTACCCTATGTACAGCTGAGCAAATTGATATTGTAGGTAAAACATATACAGGGTATATTATAAATGAAGATTCCGAAAGTTAATAGTAAATTTTTATGTTAAAAAAATAACAAATTACCGGAATTAAAATTAGCTACTCACCTAAACTTATTATATTTACTGTTCATATGTCCTTGCTTGCACTTTACTTGTATGTGCATCAAATGTCGGTCATATGTAAGCAAACGTACATGTTTATGAACTCCACAGCATTTTCTACTCTTTCAATCAGTTTCCGCTCGTCACCGAAATAATCAACGGTTCGAAAAATATTAACAACAATTACTTCCACAACTGATTTTCTACCTTTCTGCTACCAAAGTTACTGTTTGTTTAAACTTGGCCTCCGCCGTTGTTATGGTAACCAACCGGATGTGTCGTCAAGACTTTAGTTCTCCATTGAAATTTTCTAGCTGAATCCAAGATGGCGACAATGATGCTCATAGTACCGACAGATACTGCCATCTTACATTACCCAAAGGTTGGGGCAGATTCCTGTAGCGGTTTCAACACGACAAGTGTTTACGCTTTACCATATACAAATAGGTACAAATTGATATTTCTAAAAATTCCTATTCAAAATTTTCAAAAAGGTTGGGTCTATGGATGTCATTTTCGTGCATTGCAGGTGATCAATTATTATGATATTGATGTGCTACTGGGGTAGTTTAAAAACAATAATCAAACTCTGGATGGAACGAGAAAATTTTCACACCTCAATATCATTCAAGCCTTTCCTTTAATTGAGTAGACAGTTATAGAATTGTGAAATACAGTATGAGTAAAACAGATAGCCTTTCTCTTCAATCAAAATTTGTCAGCGTTTGAAATTACAATCAAAATTAGCAAGTAATGGAGACAGTCATCCTAATTTACCTATTCTTCGAACTCGTCTTTACTGTCTCCCTCCCAGTGGTTCTTGCTGATCAACGAAAGTTCTTTTGAGCCTAAGAGTAATTAAAAACTTGTTTTACTGCGAATAAATGAATAGTAATCGCGTTCGTGTTTTAATGAACTAAATACTGGAACAGCAAGAAAGAAAACGAATAACAACGGAAACAAATAACATAGATGACAAGTGGGAAAAAATAGAAAAGATCATCAGAACAACTGCAGAAGAAATAATATTAAAGATGCAGAAGGATAACTGCAATGATTGTTTTGATAATGAATGCCGCAAAACAATAAAGGAGAAGAATGAAGCAAGGCTAAAGGCAATACAAAGGGATACAAGAGGGAATTGGGAAAGGTACAAAGAGCTAAGGAGAGAAGAGAACAGAATATGTAGGAAAAAGAAGAAATACAAAATGGCACAGTGAAACGAGACGACTTTACACAGCAATAAACAAAGTAAACAAAGGATATCAACCAAAAGCATATGAATGCAAAGATGGGAACGGAGTGTTGATGGGAAATTAATATATAACGATGAATATTTTAAGGAGCAACTACAGGTAGAGGAAGAACCGATAACCAAGGAACAAGAACAATCGCAAGAAAAACAGACAGATATAGACACAGAAGAGGGAGGAGGCATAACAGATGAACCAAGCAAGAAATAGATGACTGAAGCAGTAAGAAGAATAAGAAAGTATAGATCACCAGGAGAGGACGAGATCACAGAAGAGATGATAAAATATGCGAGCGGAAGATGCACAAACGAAATATATAAATTAAACAAAGATATATGAAAACAAGAAAAAATGCCAACAAACTGGAATACGGTAATCATATGTACTTTACACAAAAAGGAGATAGAATAGACTGCAATATTACAGAGGTATAACATTGTTA
>JAGDQP010057078.1:0-12812 GCA_022664845.1 Lepisma saccharinum | reverse complement strand
ATATTTTGAAATAAAATTTTAAAAAAATAGAAATTTGTGTTTACCAGGGTTTTAACTTACCCAATATTCTTTAACACAAACAATTGGATTCATCAGGGTTTGAACTCGCGACTCCAGGCAGCAGAGGCTAGCACGGTAAGCACCAAACCACCGATACTTGTTTATTCTCATGACGAGAACATAATATTCATTGAAAAATAACGATGTTCTCCGAGTCTCCGATATCATAACAAAACAAGTATGACATTTCCCATGAGAAACTTTTGCTTTTAAATACTTAAAAAATAAAAAGTGAGCAAATCAATACGTTTTAATTAAAAAACTGAAAACGTGTAACAATATCATCAACTAACTAAATATTTGGCTTGATCAGACACACGGAAATACATAAACAAGACAACTTCTAACAAGTTGTCTATCTGGTTTCTGATTGGCTCCTGCGAGCCAATGCCATACCGTCTACGCAAACTGAATTTTTAATTATCAACATTCACTGATTCACTTCCACCCCTGTTTCTACTACATGAACCCACGTAGGGGTATGCAAAGATGTAGTAGGAACAGGGGTGGAAGGGAATCAGTTAAAGTTAGTAATTAAAAATTCAGTTTGTGTAGACGGTATGGGATTGACTGGCAGGGGTTAATCAGAAATCAGATAGCTGGCTCGTTAAAAGTTGTTTTGTTTATGTAATTTCGTGTGTCTGATCAAGCCAAATAGTTAGTTAGTTGATGATACTGTTACACGTTTTTCGTTCTATAATTAAATCGTATTGATTTGCCCACCTTTTATTTTTTTAATTTAAGCGGAAAATATCATACTTGTTTTGTTATGAAATCTGAGACCCGGAGAACATCGATAGTTTCCAGTGAATACTTGTTCTCATTCAGGAAATTGTGTTCATAAAAAATAAAATTGGATTCATGAGTTAAAACCTTGGTAAACACAATTTTCTTCTTCTTTCTCTCCGTCTTTTCCCACCTACGTGGGGTCGATGTCTCTGATGATTATTCTCCACAAAGCCCTGTCCTGAACTTCTTCCCCTGACAGACCTTTCTCCCCGAGATCCTTCTTAATCTTATCCATCCATTTCCTCCTTGGACTCCCTTTACCTTTCTTGCCCTCCACTTAGATTGCTATCACTCTTCTGACTACATAGACACTTGTTCTCCTCATTACATGTCCATACCACTGCAGACATCTTTCTTGTATCTTCTTCGATATCTCTACAACTTTGGCTGTACCTCTTACTCTCACATTTCTCACTATGTTATATTCTTGTTATCCCACACATCCAGCGTAGCATTCTCATTTCGGTGACATCTAATCTCTTTTCTTGTGTTTTCTTTATTGGCCATGTTTCTGCTCCGTACATCATTGCTGGTCTAACCACTGTTTTGTAAATCATCCCTTTATTCTACACCGTGATTCTGCAGTTGCAGAGAACGCCACTTACTTTTTCTCAATTTCGCCATCCCTCTTGCATTCTGTGTGTTATTTCCGAGTCCAAATCGTCATTCCCAGTAACAGTTGAGCCTAAATAATTAAAACTTTTCACTTTATTCAATCGTTCTTCTTGCAACACCACTTCTCCATTTCCTTCTCTGTTAAAGTCAAGATACTTAGTTTTCTTTCTACTAATCTTTAGGCCTCTATCTTCCAGAGACTTCTTCCAACTCTCTACTTTCCTTTCAAGTTCTGCCCTATTAATATTTCATAGTACAATATCATCGGCAAACATCATACACCAGGGGGCTTCATCTCTCACATCCGGAGCTATAACGTCTATGACTACTTTGAAGCGGTACGGGCTTAAGGCTGAACCCTGGTGTAATTCAACCATAACGAATTTAGCGTGTCAATCCCACACTACTTCTTATCTGAGTTCTAGCTGCTGTGTACATATTTTGGATTATCCTTACATATTTCTCTGGCACTCTTTTCTCCCTCAAGCATCTCCATAATTTCTGACGTGGTACTCTGTCATAGGCCTTCTCCAAATCAATAAAGACCATATGCAGTCCTTTTTGCATTTCCTGATGCTTTTCCATAGTTTGTCTTAATATAAAAGTTGCATCCGTTATACTCTTTCCTGGCATAAATCCTAGTTTTTCTTCACCTATTGATGGTTCTTCTCGTAATCTTCCTTCTATAGTTTTTTTTTCAAATCTTCATCGTGTGTGACATTAGCTTGATTCCTCTATAGTTTCCACAATCCTGTACATCTCCCTTCTACTTAAAAATTGGTACAATAACACAAACACTCTCTCCACTGAGTTGGCATTTTTTCTTGTTAACAGATTTTTTTGCATCAGATCCCATACAATATCTATACATTCTGGTACCAAACTCGTCCACACTTCTACTGGTATGCAATCAGGACCTGTAGCTTTTCCTGTCTTCATTTCTTTTACTCCTTTTTCTACTTCTTCTCTGCTTATTCTTGGCGTTGGTCCAGGATTTTGGGTTCCGTCGCTGACAACTTTTCTAGGATTTTCTTCAGTTAGGAGCGTTTCGAAATATTCGACCCATCTCTCTTTGATCCTGCCTTCATCGGTAAGCACTAATCCATAGCAATTTTTAATTTGCCTAATATGGGTAATATCCTTTGTTTCCTTGTCTCTGATTTTGCTAACCTGTATATCTTCTTCACTCCACCTGGTGTTTCAAGTTCGTCATAAGTTCATCCCAGGCTTGCGCTTTTGTTATGGCCACCGCCCTCTTTGCTTCCTTATTAGCAGCTTTGAAGCTATATTTATCTTCTTCTGTCCCTGAAGCATCCCATCTTGTTTTAGCTTTCTACTTTGCTTTAATAGCTTCTTGCACTTCCTCATTCCAACACCACGTCTCCTTTCCTACAGGGGGGCACTTTCCAGAAGTTCTACCCAAAATTTTCTCTGCGACCGTTAGCATGATCCTACTGTTCGCATCCCACCATTTTTGCACATCCTCTTCTTGCAGATTTATTCTTTCGATAACCTCTTCCCTGAAAATTTTTCTTAGTTTCTCTTCTTTAAGTCTCCACCATCTAATTTAGGGCTCTCTATTTCACAGACTCCTATTATTTCTACCTGAAAACTCCCAGTTCACAATCACCACTCTGTGTTGTGGGGCCACACTTTCACTATTTATGATCTTGCAGTTCTTAATCTCCTTAAGATGTCTTCGGCGCAAGATGAAATCGATTTGACTTTCTTTTCCACTACTCTTGTAAGTTAAGAGACGCTACTTTTTCTTCTGAGGAAATGTATTGCAAATCGCCAGATCGAATGCCGTTGCAATGTCTATTACTCTTTCTCCTTTTTCCTTATCTCCCATAGCCCAGCAACCGTGGATCCTCTCAATGCTTTTCCTGATTCTGCCTAGATGTCCATTCAAGTCGCCGCCCACAATTACTCTCTCCGCTGGGGGTACGCTTCGAAGTTCATGGTCCAATTGCTCCCAGCATTCCATCTTTTCTTCTTCCTCGAAGCCGACTTGCGGCGCATACGTCTATTTTCTATTTTTTACACTTTATTTTAAATTATTTTCATATAATATTTCTGTTTCTATTTGTTTCTTCTACGACGATGTATTAAAATTGGATTTAATCTATATGCCCTTTAATTAAGATTACGCATTTTCGATTGACAATGAATTTGAATTTGATTTATGGCCTTTAGGCATCTAAGGCTCAGGCCGGGATAGGGAAGGGAAAAGGATTTGGGAAAGTGTCAGCCAGGGCCTAAGTTGAAGATGTAATCCCGATATTTACCTGGTGTGACTGAGGAAAGCCCTGGAAAAACCTTTCAGGATGTTCAGCCGCTGGGATCGAACCCACGACCTCCCGAATGCTACGTCAATGCTCCACCACTGAGTATTGACAATGATGAATGGGGGTGGGAGTACCTTACTATTCCTGAAACTCAATATACTATATTCGTAATTTCATATCTACAGCATGTGATTTGTTTGCATGTGTTAATTGATTTATGTCGTTTAAGCGGGATAAAGGGATCATGGAAGGATTTTTTTAAAATATTTTAAAGCCTTTAAGCATCTGAGGATCAAGCTGGGATAGGATTTGGAGAGTGTGTTGAAAGGTGGATGGCCAGAGCCTATTTTATAAGCACCATGACAGCGTTTGCCTAGTATGGCTGAGGAAAAATCTTGGAAAACCTCAGTTAGCATGGTCAGCAGTTGGAATCGATCTCAGGACTTTCCAAACGCTAAGCTAACACTCTAGAACCTTTTTGAAACTTTGTTCACCTTAAGCGGGCTTTACTTGTTCAATTTGATATACCTTTGTAACCTGTATAGACTGATATTCTTAGAATTAAGTTAAAATCACACACACAAACGTTTATGCCCAAGGCGTGCCACTAAATCACGGCTGCTCGGTACTGGAAGGATTCGGCCAGGGCCGAAGTTGATGGCATCATTCCAGTGTTTGATGAGGACAAAACCTGGAAAACTTCTTTAAGGTTGCCACAGTTTAGGAATTTATAGAGCATTTTTACAGAGGGGGATGATATGTTGATAAGAAAATAACGTGATAAATCGAATATTATGCATTATACGTGTGCCCACATGCAGACTCCCAGGAGGGATTTCCCCCTCATTCCCCTGTTAATTCGCACACTGGGTTCCCGTAAATTTGACGTATCTGACTTCTGCGGATTCGAGTATGCGAACGAAAATCATTAGAAACTTGAAGAATTAAAGAAAAATTTCTTATGATACACGAAGAACATCAAACAGGAGATTAAACTTTTCTAGGTTCTAGATTTCTACGGGTAACGTTTTTCCAAAGTAAATAGAATTTCCGCTTGATGTTCACTTCCGACCATTTTACCAACCGAGCAATTTAGATTACTTGGTCGGAAAATCTAATAAACTTAAACATAATATGTAAGACAGGGGAGAGAGAATATGTACGACATCTCCTTCCTCATCCGTTTTGACAACTTCCAATATTACAGGCGAAGTCTCAATGACGACAACGCAATTAAGAATCTCATTTCCACTCGGGGTTTCTCACTGAAGAAAGTCTTAAAAGTGAAAATAAGCAGGATAATTGCCTTCCTATATGAACTTCATCAGTTGCATTTTTCTTTGAAATATTTTCTTGATATTTGAAATGCTTTAAAACTTCATTTAAGCATACGGAAAACACATGGTTCAAAATGGCTTTCTACTGTCTTAAAATTAAATTTTGAATGTTTTTTTTTAGTTTTATTTAGGGTCTATGTCCTTTAGGCATCTAAGACTCAGGCCAGGGAAGGGAAGCGGAAAGGATTCGGGAAGATGTCGGCAAGGGCCTATCTAGAAGGAGTCATCCCGGCATTTGCCTGGTGTGACTGAGGAAACGCCCTGAAAAACCCTCAGTCAGGATGGTCGGCCGCTGGGATCCAACCCACAACCTCCCGAATTCTACGTCAACGCTCTACCACTTAGCTACGGTGGACCGGTAATTAAATTTTGATGTACTGGCAGAATTAAAGAAAATTATTTAAAACATCGAAAGTAATTTGATCCTTGAATACTATACAAACATATACTCACTATTTTTAATTAAATTTTTTGTTACTAATACAACTTGCAAAATAATTACTGTACGAAAATTACTATATTACTTTTGAGTTTATTCTTATAATGTGGTCCTAGTCCTCATCCTGCTTAGCCAATTTGGCTCGCTGCCAAAAATGATTGGAGACCTTGCATGTTCCTTTAGACAGTGAAAAAGCGGCAGTGAATAGCACGTTTTCATTTTTCCTAGTACTGTAAGCGTATTTGTATATTTAATAATAAATAAATTCATGGTGTCCCATGAAAAACGAAACCAACCGAGCCAGCTCCCGATGTCCCTTCTAGTGGGTTTTGTACCAATACATACGAATTGAAGAAGCACGTACTCGTATTAAGCCATTTTTATATGCACCAGTTTTTAGTCAATTTAATCCTAGAAAGTTTAATCTTCTTACAACTGAATAAGCCTAGGGTGAGTCAGTTGGATTCTTCGTCAATATTGCGTTATACATCCCTAGATTGCGGGAAGTAAAATTTAAAATATATCATTTATAAAATATATTTTATTGACTTGTTTCAAATAATTAGTTTTTCTTAATGGACTTAAAACGTTCTCTGTGGTAAGTGGAATGCTCAGAACCTACATTTTCCATTCTGTCCATTTGACAATCACACAAGTAGTATTTCTTTATCTCGGGTTCTTCTGAAGAATCAGCAGGAGAACCTAATACATATGAAGTGATGTTTGATGCTTGTCCATGTAATTCAGGAAATGGAAAACTTATTGCAGATTTGGTTCCATGTTTCAATCTGAGGATTGGTCTAAGACACTGCCAACAACAAAATATCTTCTTTCGTTTTCTTTTATTGCTCTGCTAATTCAGCGTGAGCCACATAACATGAGCAGTCCTTAAATATTTACATGTAGTTGGAAGACAACACCGACAAAAGCACCTCACGAGATTCCTGACATCAAAATAAGAAAAGGTATAAACCATCGAGGGTGAACAAACGCCTCGTTTCGGCACTATAATCTGCCAAAAATGTGGGAAAATGAACTTTAGAGTTCGATATTTTCAATACCAGCAACAATAGGACTCAATATGCATGGTACCCTCCAAGACTTCAAACCTGCTCTATCCAAAAGCCCATATTCCAAAATTGTGCAATGGATGCGCAAGGGATTCTGCAAAGGAAGTACGGGATTTACAGATATTCTCTGAATTTAATGTCTAGTGAATCGAAATAAACTGAGTAAGGCAACTATTCGTATGAGTAGAGATGATAGACGTAATTACCGTCATCCAACCGGAGAATAACAGTCTCTTTTACTGATAAATCCACTACACGCTTCTTGAAATATGCTCAATTTTACTCCTGTTTGCCATGCAACGTGGCATCATTTTACAAAATCGTTCCGTAAAAGAAATCTGTTTGACATATCGACTTGCCGCAAACGATTTATTGTTACTTGCTGGAAAGTCGCCCCAGCAATTCATGCTTATTTCGACCTACCTTTATTTCAGAGAATTTTTGGAAATCCCCTATTTCCTTCGAGGAATCCCTTGCACCTCCATTCCACAATTTTGAAATATGCATTTTTGGACAAATTTTTGACGGTACCATACCACCTTAGTTCTACCGTTAATGACATTGCAAATATCAAGCTCTAAAGTTCATTTTTCCCACGCTTTCGGTAGCCTATAGCACCGAAACGAAATATTTGTGCACCCTCGAAGGTCTCTACGTTTTTCTTATTTTCATGTGAGGAATCTTGTGGGGTGGTTTTCTCGGTATTAATTTGCGTCACCCTGTACAAGCTTGGAAAGAACGCATCTGGGGCCTGTTTCACGAAAGCACTTTGCAACTTTTCACTCTTCATTTTGCATTTCCAGGAGACTGTCTCAAGAGCGGTAAACTCCCGCCATATACACAGAAAAATAGTTTAATCAAAAATGACTACATGCATTTAATCACACCCGTTCTGGCCAAAAATGATTAAACAGGTTGCTGTAATTGATACTAGCATGTAGTCTCGCCTAGTCAAATTTGTGGATCTATTCACAGGTAACGTAGGTTCTTTATACTTTTTCATTGATGCGGCTTGACATTTCAAGAAAACAATAGCTTTTAAAAAAGCAAAAGCAAATAAAAACAATTAGTGCAAAAGTACCAACCTTGACCTTTATAATGAGTTCTTGATAATAATTTTGATAATGATGATGACGTTCAATATAATAACATTAATATTTCAATGTGCGAAGATATTTACGCATGTTTATATTACGTTATGTAGATTTTTATTTTCTGTTTATATTTGTGGTCAACAGATGGCAGCATTTAAAAAAAACTTAGACACTGGAGGTTTATTGTATTTATAGAATCGGAGTAGCAGTCACCCGCGGCTTCGCTCGCGTAGATTTCAGGAATTGGTACAGGTCCTTCTTGTTTCTCTTCTTATAATAATAATTATTATTATAATTAATCCTTACATTTACTGTATTTTTTTTAAATTATGTTCTTTTCGAGACTAAACATATGTAGCTACAGTTCATACAGTTATGTTAAAATGAGAGACAAAGATGTTCGAAATATTAATGTTTATATTTTTCATAGTAGGCGACTGAAGGACTTCTATATAAACTATATTTGTAGTTGTACCCTGTTGTGCTAGAATTACCAAACCGTTGAAAGAGCTTACTCAAGTGCACGCGACGTAAAACTGTCCATGTGATAAGCAATCCTCCCTTAAGTCAATCCCTGCTATCTTGAGAATCTGCCCCTGGTACTTATTTATAGTCATTACGAAAAAGGTTTTTAAGGGAAACTGTAGCCTTTTAAAACAAAATGGATGCTTGGAAATTATGTTTAATATTCGTGGTATGAACACAGTTTCCCTTGAGCAGAACCAGTTACCACCGTGGCCTAGAACACATTCATATGGAGAACTTGTACCCGTAGTCTGGTACGGTTCCAAAGTTTAGGTGGGTTGAGATTTCTCAACATTACAGGTATTCTCACTTTTAGGGGAAGTTTATGTCCGGGGAGGCCTGGAGGATTTAGAAATTCCACGAGGTAGTGAATCACGTCATCACTCTTAACTGTCGTGTCTACGGACCGGTACTCCATTGGGTAACCGTCGAAACAATCTAACAGAATTTTATTTATTGCGGCTGCCGTATTGGTTTTAGGTGTTAAAATGGCACGCTGACATAATTATTCCATGGGTTTCTCTTGAATATTCTGCATATCGGGATAAATTTTGAATGTAAAATCTGTTACATTGGATACGACCTGACATGGATGATGAGGTAAACTTATTTTCCCCTCAAAAGTAGGAAATTCTTCGTCATCAAATTTTCCTGCCGCCATGCCAAAATTTGTGTGGACACTAAGATTTGATAGACGCCTTTACTTAATCAGCACGGGGTCCTCTTGGAACTATCGGCAAAGTCTGTCGCAATAACCTTTCTGCCTTTTTCAAGCTAAACTTCCAAAAATCCTTCCTTCTTTACGTCATAAAACCCATTTATTTTATAAATTTCAAGTTAGTAGCTTAAACCGTTTGCCCTAGCGTTGATATGTCAGTCAGTCAGGACTTCCGTTTATATATATATATATATATATATACTAATTATCAGTATTATAAAAGCTCCTCGGAATCCGTTCTCCAACATCGGGCTGTATGGTATAGTGGAACAGTTCGCTTACAGGAGTGGAGTGGTCGTGTCGATTCTGTGCGAACTGTGTAGTGAACGTTAAATGCAAGAGAATCGTGTTGTGCTCTCTTTTCTTTCCTTTTTTTTTATAGAGGAAGTCCCCTCGATATATACAGTAGATAATATATTTTTGTTAATTATTTGATGTGAATGCAAAAAATTAGTTCGCGAAGACACTCTATATATAGATGTTAGTTCGTTACCTGCTACGTCTAACGTGTTATCAATACAAGATAGTCAATGATTGTATGGGACTAAATGAGACAGAAGTTTTGGCTATCGAATCTTACCCATATGTTCGTAAAGTCTTTGTGAAAGTATCTAATAAGGAGGCAGCAAAGCGAGTATTACAATCGTGTCAGCAGGAAGTGTGTTATGTTGAGACAGGCATTCGCCATATCTCACCTATTGGACTAGATACACCAGAACCACAAATTTATATTGTGTATACAGTACCGAATGAATTAGAAGATCAAGTGTTAATAGAACAGTTAGCACCATACAGTTCTATCTGTCGCGTTACTTAACAGAATTTTCGGAACCTAAAATTGATATATCTTTTCGTTGGAAATGGAAAGGTAGAAACACTACGATGATATAATGGAGATTTTTAAAGTATGAGTTCCATTATGCCATGAAACAGAAACAGAAAGTTCTGGAAGTCAGGGTCCCCGGAGAGTCCCGCCCCGCGGTTGATCTCTTCTACTAGCGACCTCCGCATGCATGCATTTAACTACAGATACATTATGCTGTAAGTGATTGTCAAGGAGAGATTTAAGTTATCAAGGTATCCTAACCATGAAACAAAAGTGCCAGAGAAGAGGAGGCTGATGGGTTCTGCAGAAGTAAGACCAAGTCTCTCATAAACGAAAAAATAGGCAAGAAATAACACTTTCTGTTTGCCGTTCTTGTTCAAAGATCTAAAAGTAAATATTACTTAACTTCAAACTGAGCTTCATTTGTTCTTGTAGGATTTTCATCAATGTATTCTTATGCTTCATAGCCTGTATTATGATGCAAACTGTGTAAATACTTAAGAAGTCAAAATGACATCAAGAGTAAATTTTATTGCATATGAGAAAAAATACTCATCATAACACAAAACTTTCACGTGCTATAATTTTCTATGGCTAAATTTGAAATTAGAATTAGCACAGCAAAATTAATAAAGAATGATGAAAATGCTTCATGTTACCGATTTTTTTTTCTGTTAATGTTGCCTCCTGTAATCGAGAATTATTTGTATTATTGTAGGTATCGTTACCTGTTTGTTTTTTATGACAGTGGGGGAGACTTCTCTTGACAGTCATATGAATGTGATTATTATTTTCCTGACAGTTTTGGTTTCTTTTTTATTTAAATATGTGTAACTTCCTTTTATTGTTTTGTTTTGCCTTAAAATGGTGGTTAATTCTTTTATTTTACGGCTATGACTTTATTTAGTTTAAATATGGGTGTTTGTTAATCTTTTTTTTTTTTCCTTTAATGACTGTAAAAACTGTGTAAGATGTTATGATGTAAGATGCAACTTATAGCATTTCTGCACAATTATTAAATCCGTTGCTGTTTTGGAAATGAAGTAATTTCTCTAAGGATATTTGGACTTGTATTAGCCTTTCTTCGTTGTAAGATTTATGTCCTACAACACATGTTTTTTTATTTTTATTTTCAGATTGAAACTTGTGTACGATTGGGAGCAAATAAGGTTTAATAAAGGACTACCCAACAGGGAGATTCTTAAGGAGTTAAGAAAGTCTTGCTAGCTCAGTAATATTGTGTGTTTCGTCTTTTACTTAATTCATTTCCAACCAGACACTGCATAAGACGTCTCAGTGATTTAATGTTTGGAAACTGTCACAGGGTCAGACTTGGAGTCTAGAATTACATAATTTATTAGTTTGCGAGAACTCCTTTCTCTACATTTTTTCTTTGTTGTATCTAACTACGGCCTAAAAGGTTTTCAACAGTTTATACTTAAGCATGTAGTCCATAAATTACATTTTCTACGATGAACTTTATATGTGATTAAAATAGGAAATAAGGAAAAAAAATATAACGTCAACAATTTATTGTATAAATAAGGCATTTGTGTTTGAAATTCAGTGCTCTGTGGAAAATGTAATATTTTCAGTCTAGATTCAATAAGTTTTGACCAAAAGTAGCTCTGATCTTTAAGTGGATTTCGAAATGGTAATATGTAACTAGAATTGAGACCAACAATGCGAACATACGTACTCAAAAAGTAAATAAGAATCCATCTCGGAAGCCTCATAGGTAATACAGAATGGAATTTATGTTGTGGCCTTTAGGTAACTCAGGCTCAGGCCGGAATAGAGTGGAAAAGTATGTTGAAAGGTAGTCGAACAGGACCTAGTTAGTAGTACCATCTCAGTATTTGCCTGGTATGACTGAGGAAAACCCTAGAAAGAACCTCAGCCAGGATGGTCAGCCGCTGGGATCATTCCCAGAACGTTCCGAATGCTAAGTCTATACGCTTCACAAACTGAGTTACAGCCAAGTGGTATGAAATACAGAGTAAAGTGAATACTCATATATAGCCGGTGTATTATGTTAGTCACACAATAAGCTTATTGTTCATAATAAAAAGATTATATCCGAAATTCATAAATAAGTCTTGTTCCTTATAAAAACTTTTTGGTAAACTTTATTTTTATATGGGCCAGTCTACTAACTTTGGACTTCGGCCCGTCACGATTCACCTTTAGCTGTTAAGTGTTAAAATCCAAACCCATGCCCCTGCCGGGACTCGAACCCGGGACCTTCGAGCCGATGGCCTACCGCCGCAGACCTCTCGACCACCCGGCCGGCTCTTGTTCCTTATAAAATATGTAAAAAAAAAATGCCTTTTGCTATTGCAGTTTTTAAAGTGCTGCAGCGTACACATAGAACAACACTGAATACGTTCTTCGTTTATGGGACACATTATTTTGTGCGTTTTTCGACCAACGACCTATTCATGGAATAAGATATCTAAATGAGAGACTGCCTGGATGGCTAGGCATGGGCTCAATCATGCCCACGAAGATAGTTTCATTTCATTTCATTTCATTTATTCTTATTTTGAATGGCGGAGTTAAGGCATAACCTTTTCTTCCACTCAACCATTTAAACATTCTACATCAAATTGATATTATATAAATAATTTACACTACAAAACAAACAAAAAATGGACACGAAAATTCACACTATAGCAAGTACAATTAAAAATGAAGAAATATATAATATTACAATCATAATGTGATTACTAAAAGAGAGAAAAAATACTAACTAGAGAGTAAATAATAAAAATAATGATGATATATAATATAGTTTCGTGTTGATCTGTACATTCGTGTGTCTAGTGAGTCAGAGGAAATTGTGACTGGGATAAAAAGCAATTTAGTTTTCGTCTAAATGTTAATAGAGAACCTGAGTCCCTGATGTGTGCAGGGATTTCGTTCCAAGCTCTAGTAGTATACACAGTGAAAGATTTTGAGTAGTACTCTGATTTATGATTTGGCACTGAGAGTACCGTGTTCTCTTTAGAGCGGGTGTTTAAAGAGTGAGTGTCACTGAGAAATTTGAAC
>JAGDQP010057077.1:1436-12812 GCA_022664845.1 Lepisma saccharinum | reverse complement strand
CTGACACTTCAATCCGTTGTGCATAATCAACTGTCGTCTCCACGGTATATACGTGTATTCTAATACGCGTGCTTTCGTTCTGGATATCTTTCAACAAGACCAGAGTACTTTTCAAATCCAGTGGAGTTTTGTTTCCATCAGTTGACGTCATTGGTCTGCGCAGCAGAGTGGCAGAACCCATCCATAATCAAGTGTTTGTGGTGACAACGCTGCTTTTGTTTGAACGGTTTCTTGCTGAAATATCATTTTTGTGCTTCTTATCAGGAGTGAGCGACTTGTTTCCAGCATACACCCCTGCACACTGTTATGTTGTACGCGAATTTTCGTAGTGATGTCATGTTGATACTCATGCGTGGTACTGATATTACTGTTGCTGTTTATCTTATATATGTGTACCAAATGTTATTACATTCTACTGTACAATGCATGTTTGTTTTTGTGTTACTACTGCCCACACACATTTTCGTTTCCAGCATGCATCTCATCGTTGTTCCCATTACGCGATATATGCCACCCACTGTGCAGTACTGTCTGGCTGGATGCCTCTACGCACGGCGTTTGCATCCTTCCTGAGTGTTTTCCCACCTTCGTGCATTGAGATGAATCTGCGTCTCTTTCGCATACGGGCGAAGTATGCACCCAAAACAAAAACACGTATTTTCCGTTTTCGTTTCTTCTTTCTTCCTGCTCCTTGCCACCCTCTTCGCCCATTTCTGTAGCACTTTGTGCCAATGTTGGAAATCCGGAAATATGTGATTGGTCCATTTCCGGATGTTCTGCTTTCTTCGCATGGGTGCGTCCTACCTCATTGCCTTGCGTCGACTATGGGTAGTATTTCGTACATTTAACCTTTTCCGATATCTCTTCTCGTTCTCTCAATATTCCACACAATCTCATTTTGACCCCATGTTTATACCCCTATTTGACCCTTTCAATGCAGTTGTTGGCCGATATAAAAAAATACTTGTCGCTTCTTTTTCGATGTTCTCTATATCTGTGCAATCTTATCACAATCGGCGTGTTACACCTGACCTGTGTACCATTCCTTGTAAGTTTCGCTAGTTGGAAAGAGAACGTTTTGTCGAAGAAATGTAAATAAAATGTAATTAAATGTTTGAACTATTACTCCAGTGTGGTCACGCATTAGCACGATCAAATCAACGTAAATTATAATTTTCCCTCCATAAAAGAATCATATGTGACTTTAATCAGGGAATTAGTAAACTTATCAGTAGGGAGAAATCCTCATCAATTCAAAGTTAACCAACTTTATTACCACTCTAACCTCTCGTTTTTGTTTAATTATTACATATTGTGAGCGTAGCAGTTGTCTCTAATGTTCAGAAGAAACCACTAACATTAATTTGTAATTAACGCTCTGAGCCATGGCCACTTGATATTCCAATAATGATCCTTGTAATTATGATTACTAAACTGCAACGTTCATGATGTTGATATTTGAGAGAGCAGAAAAACTGCGTGTAGATTTCCCCCTTTCATCTTCTCCCATTTTCATAGAAACAGCAACATTTTGTATGTGTGTTCGTGTGTTGGAGGGCGGGATGGTTATATGGGGTTGGATTCGCTGTTGTGGTTACATTTCTTCATCTAATGAGAATTTTCATCCTATCTAATTGATTTATTTTTCGCCATCGTAGTTTTGAAGAGAGGGCTTGTAATTATTGCAGAAGTTATTTTACGTAATGTACTGTTGCCAATAATTGAAAGGGAAAACCCTTTTCTCTATGCCAAGAAACCGACATCTGAAATATGATTACTTATCTAAACTTTGGATATTTGATGTTTGTTTAAGTAAAATGTATTAATTTATTCGGCTTAGCACCTGCTTAAATTGCCTACTTGTCACTGTATTCAGAGTAAGATATAGTTCTATATCAGATGCAGGAAGTGATTCTGGATTTTGGAATAAAGCTAATTCTTTGTTGGTAGAACTTGACTGGAGCATCCTGTTACAAATGTTTGAAACTTAGGTAACTTTGTCTTTTCCTTTAGCTTCTTTTTGACGTTAAACTTGAGAGAAGGATTGGAAATAATGGCGTTATCAGCCTTTATTAAATGCACAGTGTTTTGTGGAACTTAAGTAATTCTCGTGAAATCTTGTCAGGTTAACCACTGGTTTCGAACTGAAAGTTTCTGCTAAAAGTCAAGATGGTAGACTGTTAAAAATTTTCCGAAATATTCCTGGAGGAAGCTAGGCAACCATAGCTGCCTGTAAATGGACGACTAAAGTCTTGACGCCACATCCGGTTAGTTGCCATAGCAACGGCCTAGACCTAGTCTAAACAAACCTTAAGTTTTATAGCAGAAAGGTAGAAAATCAGTTGTGGAAGTAATGGCTTTTAATATTTTTCGAACTGTTGATTATTTCGGTGAGGAGTGGAAACTGATTGAAAGAGTAGAAAATGCTGTGAAGTACAATCATCTACTTTTTCTTACATATATGACCGATATTTGATGCACATACGAGGGAAAGTTCAAGTTAGTACATATGGACAATAAATTTATTAAGTTGAGATGAGTAGCTAATTTTATTCCGGTAATTTAAGTTTTTATTAAACACATACAAAGGTACTATTACCTTTTCGAAATCTTGATTTATGCTACACCTTGTATACTTTACCTACAATATCAATTTGCGCAGCTGTACATTCGTTTTAGCATTAGTGTGTATCTTCTTGAGTGTGTGTCCTTAACTATAACCGAAACGAATAAGGACCCCCGCCACCACCGTTTTTAAATCAAGAACTCAGCAATCAACAATGGTTTATCGTCATAATCATATAAACGTATTGCAAATTGCCTTCAATGGCATCCTGTGAAATGTGTTTACTTACGTATTTGGCTCCTTCCACTTCATTTTCTAGTTTCCGTCCTTTGGAAACAGATAATAGCAACACGTGTCACTTTCATTATAATGATGACAATCTGGCACAAACACAAAACTATAATGAGTTGTTGAATAACGAAGGAACACCAGAAACCTACTGCTAAACTCCTTTTTGTTTAGACTGCAACATGGCGGGTTACCATGGCGACCTACCGAATGTGACGTAAGACTTTAGTCCTTCATTTCCAGTAACTTTGCTAATAGAAACCAACCACCATTTAGCTTTCTGGAATACTGGGAACAAGACAAAAAATAGAAGCCTAAAGCGAAATTTAAACACGGGTTGTTCAGTTAGAAGTCCAGCATCTTACTGACTGGATTAAACTGCTAGTGAAGAAAGTACTACATCAAAATAATATAGTGGACAGAAATACGTTGTCCGAACCTCGTAAATATAAGCAAAGTTACTTCCATGACATACGCCATGTTTTAATAACTTTCTATTTGTCAAATAAGGATGACAATCTCCATTCACTGAGAATATTTCCCATTTCTGCTTAAGTGTGTCATCAAAATGGCGACAGTAAACACATGATCAGAGTTGCATGTTAGGTTACGATAAGAAACTCTTTTCTCTCTTTGCGCATGTGCGAATATGAAAATTGAGACCTTCTAATAAGAAAAACGGAACTCTCAGTGCTTTTTCAGGATTACTGAATATAAATGCAAATACTAGAATTCATCTTAAAATACTGCATATATGAATGCACTTTCCCAAAATTTTTAACAGTGTACTAGTTTGATCTTCGAGCTCATTCCAAGGAATTCGTATAATCCAATGGCTTCTCGCCTATTCGAGTAAAGAATTGTAGATTCTGTTTACATAACCCATTTTTTCTTGCGAAAAGAGTTACATTGATGCATTCTGTATAGCCAGAGAAGTGAACGTATTGAGTTCTGACTAATATTCTTTTCATTTCGTATCACAATGTCGTGGCGGCTTGGTAATGATGAATTACTGCATTATTCTTGTCCTTGTCAATGTATTAATGTATTCCATTTATGTCGATCACCTTGTTATGGTACTGGGAACACAATACAGATTATTGCTTAGGTTCAGTTAAGTAGTGAAGAGATCGCCCTTTTTCTACTCGAATTCTTAGCGCCACATGTAGGAAAAATGGTTTTCTCTTTAGAGTAGAAATGCAGAAATACAAACCCGTATATTAGAAATCGGGTTATCCGTTTATGGTTATATTTACAAGGAAACTGTCTCCGATGGGACATGAATATGAGCTTAAAATTTTCATACTATATTGATGATGTGTTCAAATGAACACTCTTGTAATACTGCGATTCGGAGTTTCGCGGAACACAAGTTACAGGACTTCAAAGTTTTCTAAATTTTGTCCTGAATGCCTGAATGGTAGGCAACACTTCATACATATGTGTTGAAGTTATGCATTTCCCATTCACTTTTATATAAAAGGTTACGCTGAAGATAATTTAGATATCAGATTGAAGTTATTGATGAAGTTGACGTGCCAATTAATTGCTCTGATCCCTGCCAAATGCGAATATTATACAAATACAGGGTGATCCAAAGGAAACTTCCATCCCGTCAATTTCGTAACCAATGGATTTCCAGGAGGAATCCCGATACACGCCCCTTTTAATTTAAGGTAGAATGTGTCATCGTGGTCAACTATTACATGCTATCCAATTTTATTGTGATCTAGTGGGAAAAAGTGAAATTTTCGTAAATGACTACATGGGTGAAGTGAGAAATCATGTCAAAGGTCTTTACGTTCAATTTCCAAACACATGTCATCATTTACTCCTTTCTTTGACAACTTTGCGGGAAATTGCGCTTGCAACTCTCAAATATTATAAAGTGAAACTTGGAAGGTAATATAATATTTTACACTATTTAATGTTATGAGCGCTCTAGCTGCCATCATTAGTATAAAAGAATTTCTGGAAATATCGCCGTGCGGTCTAAGGCGTTAGGCCAAAGACTCGAAGGTCCCGGGTTCGAGTCCAGCCAGAGTCATGGATATTAGCTAGAACGTGGCAGATAATCTTGACGGGCCGAAGTCAACAGTTACTATATTGGCCCATATAGAAATAACGTTTACTAAAGTTTTCCTGGAAATATCAATATCATAAATTTAAACGTTCTATCTCATGTTTTGTGATCCAATAGCACCCAACTCCTGTGATGAATACGTTAATGCCGCGAATTTCAGATCAGCATTACGCGTTGGGAAAAGGAAGTACGTGGGTTCGAACCCCAGTGCCAATCATGGTGCCTAAAAATTTCCAGAGATTCTATCAGTTTCACGAGTTGAATGTTGAGTTAGTACCATAGCTAAAGAAAGCCCTACCTGCTAACTTCCACTCAAGCACGATGTTTGACAGCGGAGTTCGAACCCACGAGCTTCTCCTTCCCAACGCACAATGCTGATCTAAAATTCGCGGCATCAACCTATTCACTACAGGTGTTATTGGATCACAAAACATGAGATAGAACGTTTAAATTTATCATAGTGATATTTCAAGTTCCTTTATACTAATGATGGCAATTGGAGCGCTCATAACTTTAAATAGTGTAAAATATTACATTACCTTCCAAGTTCCACTTTATAATATTTGAGAGTTACAAACGCAATTTCCCGCAAAGTTTTCAAAGCAACTAGTAATTGATGACATGTGTTTGTAAATTGAACCTAAAGACCTTTGACATGATTTCTCACTTCAGCCATGTTGTCATTTAAGAAAATTTCACTTTTTGACACTATACAACAATAAAATGGGACAGTGTGTAATGCTTGACCACAATGGCACATTCTCTCTTAAATTAATGGGGACGTGTGTCGGGATTCCTCCTGGAAATCAAATGTTTTCGAAATTAGCCGGATGGGAAGTTTCCTTTGGGTCACCCTGTATTTGTATAATATTCGCATTTGGCAGGGATCAGAGCAATTAATTAACACGCCAACTTCATTATTAACTTTAATTTAACATGAACTTATCTTCAGCGCAACCTTTTATGTAAAAGTGGATGGGAATTGAATAACTTCGACAGTTATGTATGAAGCGTTGCCTATCCTTCAGATATTCAGAACAAAATTTCGAAAAGTTTGAAGTCCTGTATCTCGTGTTCCGCAAAACTCCGAATCGCAGTACTACAAGAGTGTTCATTTGAACACATCATCAATGCACTGTGGAAGTTTCATGCTGATATTCGTGTCCCACCGGAGATAATTTACTTTTTAGTCCTAATTTTAACAGGAAACTTAGCAGAGTTGACTCATTGTATGTAACTATAGGCCCATTATGTAACATTTTAATCAGTAATATATTTTCTGTTTCAGAATTTGCATTTTGAATGTTACTAATGGCTTTTAGGCAACTTTTCCTTCAGGTTAGGGTATGGTACAAGAGAATGTGTAAGAAGGAAATTGACATGACCTAGAGGAAAGGTACCAACTTGGCATCATTTCTTGAGAAAAACCCAGGAAAACTTCAGTCTGGGTACCCGGCTGCTGGGATTGATCCCATGGCTTTCCAAATGCAAAGTTCAACTGAACTGCGGTTACTCAATTCTTTTTTCGAGTAGAACATTGTTATATTCCATGGCCGCGTAGCGTATAAACAGACTCATAGAAATGCCCCACGGGAAGTTTGGTAGTTCAAGATATTGGTTCTACCCAGTAAGCATTCTATGGAGTCTTAACATGAACGAATCACATATTCTGCTTGTCATATGCATGGATAATGAAAATTGAGCGCATAGATGCCGTGTGGGCTAAGGAGCTGGGTATCTTTCGTGAGGTTGTGGGTTTGAATCCCGCCTGGACCAAGGATGTTTGTGGATTTTAAACTGCATTACACTCATATCATCGTGACCGGCTGTAGTCTATAGTTACTAAAATGGCCCATATAAAATAAAGTTGTTTCTTTTGAGCCCACAGAGATTACCATGGTATTTCTTCGTGAATTCTAACAAAAATAGGCTGCAAAATTTTCCTCTGATTCATAGTTTTCTGCTTACTAAAGAGAAAAGAGTGACAAGGTAGCAGAACTGCAAAACGTTTGGTTTAAATGTTTTCCATCAAGTGTGATAGTAGATGGGACTATAGACTACTCGTCTACCAAATTGCATATCTAAGTTCGTTTCCTCACATACGAAAGAAAAAACTGTTTTATTTTCCTGTTTTTTTACGTTTTGCTTAGAAAGAAACAAATAAAATGACAAGAAAAACGGGATATTTTCTTCTCCGAGGCATTCAACCCAGGTCTAACGCTTGGTAGGGGACTAGTAAATGGTTTTATATACTATCGGAAGCTGGGAAAGGTTTCTCCGCTAGAACATTAGATACTCTTTACGTTGTTGTCATTTTGTCACTATTATCCATTTACTTACCTAAAATCTATTCATATAAGGAAAATTTTGCATAGGGTTATTTTTGTCTTCAAAATAGCCAAGGAATATCATAGACATCTCTGGGGACGCGAAGGTTCCTTTACCCTGCATATTCATTCAGTGTTGCCACAATGTGCTTGTTTTTAGACTTAGAGATATTTCCATCGGACATTTTATATGAATCCGACTGTACATAAAAAACGGAGCAAATCTGGGAATGTCGTACAGATTTTAACGAGAATGACAATTTTGTGCTAGTGAATTTATTACCATAATTGCAATGAATAATAAGATTTCTAACCGAAGGTAAACTGATAGTATTTTGAATATATAACTTCTAGATGTAAGATGATAAAAGTCTGTATATAGGGAGTACTAAAATGTACAATATAAGATTGAAAATTTAGGGCTCACTCACTCCTGAACCGAGAATAGCCTAATGCTGGGAGACAGTTCATCACCATGCCGATTATATTTCATATCCACACATCGATATATCACCTTGCTTCACAGTTCCTTTGTTCATTCATTCTACTTGTTAACTCCCAGGCTGGTGCAGCCTCTGATAAACCTTCTTTCATAACAGTTCCCATACAAACGTGCCCCACCTATGTAAACTCAGGTGATATATTCGCTAAGATAAATAGGTGATATAGCAAGACAACTCAGAGAAATTATTATTTCGCAGTAAAACAGTCCTCATATAACGTCAGTGCGCTTTGTTGCGAAGTATTGTATCAAACTGACACTATGAAGCATAAAAACAAGGGCTCTTCTCATGTGAATTTATATTTTTTTAAAAAAGTATAGAAGATAGCTTATCTTGTCAAGACGTGGTTTGCCGTCGCTGGGTGCACTTTTAAAGTCTTAAGTTTCAAGGGGTGTTATAGGTTAGTCCTTGAATGAAATGAAGAGAATAGATAAGTGCATTCCATGGTATTTCAGTTTTGTGAAAATACAACTGACAAAAAACGTCTGTTTTTGTGCTGTATACACCCAATTCTTTGTCAAACTACCTTCTCAAGATAATCTCTTATCATTATAGTGTATGCGCATTATTTACTCAACGCCCCTACGCTATAACACTTTGACGATGAGAAGTCCTTTTCCGGGCCAAATCAACTTGATTTGTTTCTCACGATAAACTCCTTATTTCATACATTATGTCAGATATCTTGGTCTACAGTAGAGTAATTGATTCGCATTTTATTTAAGGCCTTTTACGCAACTTTGACTCAGGCCGTGTGGATGATGATGATGGGGGCATTGGTGGAATGAAGAAAGGGGAAGGAAACGGGAGAACCTCGAGAAAATTCACGCACACGGTGTTTGTCCACCACAAAACCCACATGGCATGAGCTGGGATCGAGACGAGGACCCCAAGCACCAGAAGTGTGCGCCCTGCCACTAAGCCACCGAGGCCCCAGTAGAGTAGTTGTTTGTTGCAGCAAATTATGAACAGATAGCTCTTACTATTAAAGTTATCAACTAAGCATTAATTAGAACCGAATCGAAACCGAGAACAGTTGTAATCGTAATCTCAGTTCAAACAAACGAATCATAAGAATAAAAGGAAAAAGTTAAATTGCTCACTTTTGCTTTCATTTAAAGACCCATTATGTTAATTGAATTTAATCACAGGACTAAAGTCCAGTGTTTGGAGTGGGATCGGAATAATTTTTCATTCGAAGTCGAACCAAAGGATCGCTGACAATGAATAGTGAATGGCGTCACTTAGTTTCTCTGTGGGGTCTCTAGAGAGGGCTTTTGCGTATTTTACTTATTAGTTCAATTTACAGCTCCCCGTTGTTCTATTCTTTTTTATACACCACCGCAATTTCCACCTTGTTTCGTTTTTAATAACTTTTATATTTTTAAGGCTATTCCATTTCTGAAGTCTTCATTTCGGTTTTTTTTCCTCCTTTGTAAGTGTTTCTGTGTTTGCAGCGTGCGCCTACCCTGCTATGTATGTTCTTACAGAGAGAAGGACCTTGTGGTGTGTACAGAATAAACAGGGTTAATTACCTATCCACTTGGTGGCTCGCTTTGGGACCTTCTTCTAAGCCACAACTTGACCAGCTCTCCGAGCACTTTAGATCAAATTGTTCTGATGGAATAAGCGAAACATGCTTTTTACTTAAGTACCTATATCCAATTGTGGTTCTTGTCATCTACAAAGACCAACGCTTTTCGCTCTTCGTTACAATAAAATGAAATGAGAGAGAAGAGAGAGAGTTTGCTAATGGCTGAAAGTGTGACGTATATTAAATACCATGTAAAATCATTAACGTGTTGATAAGATAAAATAAATTTTATGGGCGGTATCATTAGTACTTTGGCTTACGCCCGTCCCGAATTAAAGTGTTGAGAAATTAATTTTATATTTATAATGATCAAACTTGATACTTTATGGGCTTTTCAGCATATCTGAATTGATCTTATTGCCTTTGCCCATTAAGGAAGAAAATACAAAATAGTGATCGTGGTTTTAATTCAACGTACCATCCTGGTATTTACCTGGTGCGACTAAGAGAAATAACGTAATATCTTTGTCAGAATGGCGGCGGGTGAGGGTAGTGGTTGATATCTATTCGTAAGTGCCGACCTTCCTCAGTAGACTCTAATTTAAGTATGAAGTTAATAAATGTGTCACAATTACTAGAAAACAAGTTGTACAGTTACCGAGCAGCCGCAACTCAGTTGGTAGGGCGTTCTGGGTTCGATACTAGAGGACAGCCATTCTGATTGTGGTTTTCCCAGAGTTTTCCGCAGTCACATCAGAAAATTTTCGAGATGGTACTTTTTCCTGGAACGACTGGTACCCCGAACGACTCTTTCCCACATCCTTTACCCTACTCTCTCCCGGACTAAGCCATAGATTCCTAGAAACCATTGCTCAATTGGTAGAACCCTCACCTCTGGTGCTAGGGGTTCTAGGATCGATCCCTTATCATGCCATGTGGACTTTGTGGTGGACAAGCACCGTGTGCGTGGATTTTCTTGGGGTTCTCCCGTTACTTCCACTTTCTTCATTCCACCAATTCATCCCATCACCATTCATCCGGCCTGAGCCAAAAACTAAATTCGAATTCCTAAAAACCATAAACAAATTCAAGTTCTACAGTTCGACGTATGAGGATTATATCTGCATAGGAATTCAGTAGGTGATACGCCAATATTCTCAGGCGTCGAGTTGTGCGTTTTCTGTGAAGAGTTCTTCAGTGATCGGAATTTTATGTACAATATGATTGAATACGTTTTGTTATATTTCTTTATTTTTAAAATGTATGTTACACCTGTGTGTAGAACCATATACGTTTCCCGTCGAAAGTCTTTTGTTACGCGAAATGTACGTAGTTCTTGACAGGTAGGCATGCAACTTTTTAGGTACATTGTATTACGTAGTTTGTCACAGAAAAAAAAAAACAATTTGGTTACCGTTACCCGAAACAGCACAACCAAATGTTCGGTTTTCAACATTACGTAGAGAAACCCTATTTCAATTATAAGACATGAAATTACTTCAAGTACATCCATATAAAGATTCAGACTTTACTTCAGACATTCCAACTGACGATTTAAATAACAGAAACGATAAGCAAAAATGATCTGCCAATTAAATTGTCAGTTGGAATTTAAAGTTCGAGTATTTTAATATGCTAAAGTTTGAATCTCTAAAGGAATGTACTAGAATTATTTTCAGCTCATAAATTTAAAAATTACAACGGGGATACTTCCTCTAATGTTGAAAACCAAACTTTTGATTGTTCCGCACTGGGTAACGGTAACCAAATTGTTTTTCTAAGTATTATACCATACAGCTGATAGTGAGCCAAATCATATTAAATGTCCGTATCTTTCACATATTGGGTTCCTTGCGAGCGCTGAATAATGTCCAATCTATTTGTCTATTTGAATTTCATTTATGTCCTTTAGGCAACTATGGCTCAGGCCCGTATTTTTTCGTGTTCTTCTATTTATACTATGTTCATCCTTGTCGGAAAGCTTGCGAAACCGAAAGGAACGACTCGTGTATCGTTTACAATACTGTAAATAATAATAATAATAATAATAATAATAATAATAATAATAATAATAA
>JAGDQP010057076.1:0-12812 GCA_022664845.1 Lepisma saccharinum | reverse complement strand
TTATTTCTATCCATATGTAATATAAATAAATAAAGCAAAGTATTTTTTAAAAAATGGTTTAAAGAAAGACTATTTTAAAAAAAATTAAATTGTACCAGAATATTGTATAGTATTTCCCTTTTCTTGGAGTCAAACTCAAAATAGCGAAAACTATTGTCGAATCCGCGTAAAGATCTCCACGTTTATTTCTATCATTCTAGCCTTGGCTGCTATCCTTTTCTTAACGAATTTACAACTTTGTATAGATCTCACCTTGTTATTTGTCTTACCTATTTCGTATTTCTCCTGAATTTTCTGTGTCAGATATATTCGCTATATGTTTCTAAACACAAGTGTGGTGTTGCGTTTCGCGTTGCTGTAGTGGTTTGAATTTGTTTCCGTTCTATTCTTTATCCATTACTGCTTTGCTTGTTTACGTTCCTCATGAAACGTCATCAAACCAAGACTTGTTTTTCAGTCGATTCTTCTTACCTACACGTTCTTTTACTGAGTCCCTCACAGTGTCACGTATAGCCTCCCACATTTTATTCACATGAATCTCATTACTATTGCTAATGTAAATTATTACTACAGTCGATTAAAATTTCGAACCTATTTGAGATTTGGATTTCGTAATTTGGCTTTACACCAGGGTTATTTAATAGTTTTACTTCAAATTTCCCTTGCTTTAATCCTTTGCTTTCCCTGTTCGCAATGCACAACTTTTCTTTCAGTTTTATGATCACTAACCGATGGTCGGTGTCGTATTTCTTTTCTCTATACGCCCTAACGTCCATTATATTGCTATGTATTCCTATATCTAGTAATACGTGATCGAACTAGTTGTGTGTTTTGCCATCTGTAAATGTCAACGAGTATTTGTGTATATTTTTGTGTTCAAAGTACGCGCTCTTTACTACTAGATCTTTACTATTATCGCGAACCCAAATAACATGTTAAATTTGCAGCAATTTCGCAGCAATATTGGCATTGTTAGTCTCCAAACGTGCAACAAATTTGGCATTCAAAGGCTGCAAACTTGCTACAATCTTGCAGTACAGGAAACTTATTAGTTGTTGGATGCGAATTTGCTACAAACTTTGCATCCCAAACTTGCTACAAACCTTGTTTCTAAATATCTACAGCGGCATGTTCGGAACAGATAAATTTTGAGATATGAGCAGAAAATGGCCTCCTTTTTTTTTGGCTATTTGAAGAGAAGCATTCATATTAGTTAGGTTCACAATTCATTTCCATCCTATAATTTATCAACATACTGTTAACTGTGTTTCTCTTTTTTTACGTTAGAAACTTGGAACATGTAATGTCTGCTATGCCTATAAGGAACATGCTAATTTTGCTTTTGAACATTTGCAACTTTTCATTTTGATACAGTTTGGATATGTAACCTTTGCTATCTCTGAAAAAAATTAAGTAGGAAAAATATCATTGACTTATTTTCTTTGTATGTTCAATTTACGTTAGTAGTCTGGAATGGAAGGCATGGCCTACGGTATCTGCTGGGTTTGTTACAATCAGTAATTCCGCCAGACTCCGGCCTCTGTGGGGGGTGTCAGCTGCGAATCGTCCAGACTAACCCCAACTTTAAAGTTTTTGCCGTCAAAAGTTGATAGCAACATTGCAAAATTACTGACACCCTACCAATTTTGACTACACCCAAAATCTCAGAATCCTTACGCAATCCCTGATTACAATGTACTCGAAACCAATACTTCCAATTAGCCCCACCGAATTTGCACTCGAACCACGCGCACACACGCGTTACACTTTTGACATTATCCCAGATGTGTCTCAGAGCTTTAAAGTTTGTCTGAAAATCATGACTATTTCATCTGACCATCAACTTTGGCCTCCATTTTGCACGTGACTAACTGAATTTTCAATCACCCGTCTATATATTCGAATTGCCCTGAAAAATATAAAATCGAAAACTCACTTCTATCTTGCTGTTGAATTTCTGGGAACTGAAATTTATAATGTTAGGTTCTTTTTTACTACTTTACATTACAAATTTTTATCTCTCTCTTCCTCTCTCTACCCCTTTCGTTCTTTCTTTCTCTCTCTCTCACACACACACATTTCCATTTCTCTGTTTCTGTCTATAACAGAAATCCATCGATTTCAATTTTCCATTGTGTGTTTAAATTTCTCCCTCCATCAACTTATATATATATTGATTCGTCTTGCTTTTTTTTCCTCTCATTTTATCGACATTAATACATGCATATTTTCAAAAAAAAATTGTGCCCATGAGATTTGCTGATTTTAGTATGGGAGAAACAAAGGAAGAAGAGAGAAGGGGCCTGTTTACCAGACTCGATGATGGGATAAGAAGGTGCCATTTGGGTGGCCTAGCTGCACGGTATTCACTATCGCAATATGTTTGATGCGAAGTGTACAATTTTGTTTTGCTTAAATTAATTTTAAGGCCTATTTTCAAACTCTCATTACTCAGTTCTTCGATTATGGTTTTTAGTTCTTCTGAAGTTGAAGCAAACATGACAACATAATCAGCGAATCATAGGTGATAAAAATATTCGCCATTAATCTTTATTGCAATTTCATCCCAGTTTAAATTGTGGAACACTCTCTTCAGGACAACTGAAAGCAGTTTTGGAGAAATTGAATCTTGCCTTACACTGCAAAAAATAGCTGTGTTAATTCAACACAATGCGGTGTCCCAGCGTGACTACAACTTTTGAGTGTTAAATCAACACAACACACGGTGTTGATTTCGGTACTGTAAAAAAAAAAGTTACGCCTGCAGTGAGATTTGAACATGGGTTACTCTAATAGAAGTCGAGTGTCTTACCGACTTCGCTAAATCGTCAGACAAAAAATGCATTAGACAAACGATATTTAGTGAACAAAATGTGAATTAAACGACTACACCATAAATTTAAACAGTGTAGGGGATCAAATGTACGTTGCTGAACCCCCGAAACAAACTCAGTTACTTGCACGACTTATCCCGTGGTTTAATCACTTCATATTTGTCAATTGAGAACCAGAATCCCCATCCATTGAGAATATTCTATTTCTATGAAAGTAAGCAAGATGGCGACAGCCAAACACTTGAGCAGCATTACTGCTTTCTTATCGTAACATTCCAAATGCTGTGCTAGCTTTAATAGAAATTGAATATATTCTCAATAAATGGGGATTGTGATCCGTAATTGACCGATGGAAAAGTGATTAAATCATGGCATAAGTCGTGAGAGTAACTTTGTTTGTGTTTGGGGTTCAACAACATTTTTTTATCCTCTGGCTATATTGTTTCAATCTAGTTCTTTTACCGTCTGACGATTCGGCGAAGTCGGTAAATCGCTCGACTTCTAACTGAGGAACTCATGTTTAAATCTTGCTGCAGCCGTAACTTTTTTTTTCTCCCAGTACCGAAATAAACACCATGTGTTGTGTTGATTCAGCACACAAAAGTGGAAGTCATGCTGGGACACCGTATTGTGTTGAATTAACAACTATTTTTTACTGTGTACTTCTTTTCCAACGAAATTCGTCTGGTTCATTTCCTGGTTAAAATCTAAGCCTCGTTCAATACAATTCAAAATAACTTTGGTGAACATTTTGTATAGAACTGACAGTAAACTAATTGGTCTGAAGTTTTCGACGCGTTCTTTGTCTCCTTTCTTGTACAACAAAATACTAATAGCATTATTCCAACTTAATGGTATTTCTCTCTTCCTCAGACACATCGAGAATAATTGAGCAAGTTTCTCTTTCATCTTTTCACCTCCTCATTTAAACATCTCTGCTGTGAGTCCATCTTCTCCTGGCTATTTTCAGTTCTTCATCCTACGAAGTACTTTATCCACATCTTCCTTCATTAAGTCTGGGACTCTCACATCATTTTCTTCTAAATTTTTCATTTCCTAGTTCTTCTTCGTAGTAGTACAATTCTCTGTTGAAATCTTCAAAACATATTATTATAATTTTTTTCTTATTTCGTGTCAGGGTCCCATCAAGTATCTTAACTGTAATTATTTGCTTTTTCCCTATCACGAGCTGCTGTTTGGCTTTCTTCAGGCTATCGTTTTACGAAAGAAGTCTCTTGAAACACATATCTCATGGGTTTCTAATAGACACGTATTTAGAAATTGGTTTTGAGTGTTTTGAGAGACATTAACAAATTTCTGGGGGGATCCAATATGTGTTTGCGTATGATATGTGGATGGCTTCTAAAATTATACGAAAGAACTCTGAATTTCAGTGGTCAGACACCTCTCCTAAATACGTTTCTGGTTGCATATGCAGCGGGAAATCTACAACTGTGCTAAATTTCGATTAGAACTATTTCAAATTAGTTCAAGGAAATTTAAGTAATTACTACTGGGTTATGTAGGATCAAATTACAGTAGCCGCCTCACAGGAAAGGGTTTTAGTTATTGAATTGATGTATTGCTTTTAGGCATATATGACTCCATTTGAGATAGGGTATGGAACATGATATGTCAAGGAGTCGGCGAGGGTCTAAGTTGAAGTACCAATCGGATAATACGTTATTAGAAAATAATAATAAAGGTAACCGAAAAATTAAAAAAAAAATACAAAATACACATTAGCCCCTATTGCGATAAATCGAAACATAATGTTTTAGTTTCAGCCCTTTTATCACCATGGAGGACTTGTTGAAGAGATCGTTAAATACGGGCCCGAAGATTGAATTTGCGAATTGTAGAATGCTAGTGTAAGTGGATTAGGTTTGCTGTGGATACCACAGTAAAAAAGAACCCGTCGTTGGCTCTGCTCCCTCAAGCAGGAATGTTCTTCTTTTACTATGACTAGATACAAGACGGCGTGGAAATTTTCTTGTCTGTGGGCTTACAAGAGACACTATCGAGAAGTGTGCGCCGAAGGCAGAAAATCCTAGGCTAATATCAAAAATATCCTAACACCATACAACATACGTAAACATTAGCTGCTGAATTCCAGAAGTAAGTGACAAATTGAAGTTTTATTTTTGTTTTGAAAAAATAACATTTTGATTTTGTTGTCTCTTCGAACACAGAGATAGAAGTTAACAGCAGAACTCCGAACATAAATTTCTGATTAAATAGCAAGAAATAATGTGTCTCTTATCATTTTTCGAATTTCGTTTCACTTTTGAGAGACAGAGATTCAAACTTTATATTTGGTTAGAAACCAGGAGCGGAATTTAAGAACCAAACTTCGCAGATGAATTCCTAATAGCAAAACAAGAATAAAATATAACTTTGTCATTTTTCGAATTTAGAACTATTTCGGGATCCAGGAATTTCAGTTTGGGAACAAATATCATTTTAAAATGGTAAATAGGAGGAATATTTTCAAATCAAGCAAAAATATGCATACATGTGAAATGTAGTTTGGTGAATAGAAGTTAAAATGTAATGTCATCGGGTTATCAATGTTGACAATATCGAACTCTTTGAAGTTGGTATAAAAATTTCTGCTTTCGGCGCACACTTCTCGCTAGTCCCTTGTTATTTTGAGATATTGAGGAGATACTGATTACAAATAAGTGATTGAAGTGCATGATATAAGCCACAACATAGAAAATCGTTATGACATGAACGTCATACATGAGGGGATGAAGGTGAAAGCGGTCCTATTTCATGAACGGTCTTCACTCTGCACTTTTTGGTTTGCAGTAATTTAAGAGTTGAGTATAAACGTGTTTCATGAATTTTTCTAAAAGTTTTTCAAAAGTGTGTGATATGAAAATATTTTCCGCACTTCACTTTTAAAAGTTTGAGCAACTAGCTTTTATTAAATTTGTGCAAATTGAAAAGTGCAAAGTGAAGACCGTTCATTAAATAGGGCCCAGGAACATTTCCTCTATGTACCCGCTAAGTTAATTATTGGGAATAAATTTATCATATTTTCCCTTATATTCCTCAGTTTTATCATGAAATATAACACTGGCATCCCGCAAAATTGATATCTATAAATACATTAGGTTGATCCAAAAAAAAATCGAAACTTTTTCTGAAATTATTATTTTTTAAATAATGCTGTTAGAAAATAATGTTCTCTTCAATGGGTAGGGGCACGCGCCCCTGCTCCCTCTCTGAAATCGACACTGGTCAGGGTGGGGTTCAAGCTACGCTAATGAGCTTATCTACTATTCCATTTAATTTATTATAAAATAAACAAGAGATAATTAACTAATCATAGTAGAAATGAGGTATATCTGGCGAAAATGGTTCATTTGGTCATATAATTATATTCCCCAGTATTTATTAACATTTTTTCGAGTATGAAAAGATCCCAAGAGAAGCCAAAGTATCAGTCTTGTAGGAAATTCTCCTGTTTTGTCTATTTGCTTTGACATTTCTTCCTATGATGAACCGTTTCCGAGATAATCGTGGAAAAATCGGCGGAAGGCATCAGTCGATCTGCCATTTTTCAAGATGGTGGACTTAGCAGAAGTCATCACTTAATTATTACATATCTTTATTACGTGTATTCTACATGCATAAATAATATAGTGTATGAATACCTGGGTTTATGACAAAAAATTTTGAAAGATGCTAAAGAGGGGAAAAACATCGAAGCTAAACAGCTACACAGAGAAAATCAGAACAATGTGCCATGTTAGTCTCCTTTCTGGCGCCAATTGTAAAAGGCATTACTAATTCCTCATTACAGTTGGTTTCATTTCCTTTTGTGGGTGGGAAAGAAAATTAATACATATTTCAACGTATATACGAAATGTTTCTCTAGGTACAAGGAAGTGAAAGTAACAAGCAAAGAAACAAGTTTTTCAGATTATTATAGAGAATTATTGTGATGAATGAACTGGCCTGTATAACAATGTTGGCTGTTGGTCTTGCAAATGGATTATCTTGCCAAATAGCCTAAAACTACGATGAACTGGGTACATAATGAATTTTAGAAGACTGGTATACTTATGAATTAGATTCAAGCGTTTTACTAAAGTGAAACTCACATTACTCGATTAGTAGAGTTGCGAATGTTTGGAAGAAACTAAGAACGCCATGTCGAAAAAGGGACGTAAAGCCCAGTTCCCACATTAAGACCAGGGTAGCCAATATGTTACTTTTTATCTTTTTGCTCATAAATGGTGTACATAACTCGTGCTGAATACCGGTATACGTATTTTTAATTGAACGAAATTTTCACATAAATTGCATGTCGCTTCTGAAAACAGCAAGGAAACTGAATAATAATAAATGAAAATGTTTCAGTTTCTGAAGTGTACCACACATCACTCGTAAGTATAAGTTTAAAAAAATAACACTGGGGAACAACATTTTTGTTGCATTGATACTAACATCTGATACCCTAATTTGGATGTGCTGATTAAAAATATGAACTTCATTTGTGTGTGTAAGCTCTAGTTTTCTTGAAATTCAATGTTTTGTGTTTCTTTTCACTATAATGTCAAATTATGACATTCATAATTTTAAAATTGGAACTTGTCGCATTATGGAGCACTCTAACTAAGGCTAAAACAAACACATTGGCAAGAAAATTAATTTATATATTCAGAAAAGAGTGTAAATGTATTACGCAATATATATATATATATATTGGAAATATGGAGGATAAACGTATTTGTGTCCGGGCATTACATATGAACCCACTAGGAATATGAATATAAATATTTACGCAGAAATTAACATATATACAAACCACGTCTATTACAGAAAGGTGCTATTAGGCCTTGCAAAATTAAAGCAGATACATTAAAAATGGAAATGTGCCACATTTCATTGTACTACGAACAAACCCAATACAGCAGTACCGGTAAATGTGAAAAAACACATCATATATATGTAAAGGAAACCCATCTTATATATGTCAAGAAACACCATCAAATATCTCCAGGACACAGATCAAATAACTCCAGAACACCGATCAAATATCTTCCAGGACACCGATCAAATATTTCCAGGACACCAATCAAATATCTTCAGGACACCGATCAAATATCTCCAGGACACCGATCCAATATCTCCAGGACAAAGATCAAATATCTCCACGACAAAGATCAGATATCTCCAGGACACCCAACAAATATCTCCAGGACACCCATGAAATATCTCCAGGACAACCATCATATATGTCAAGGAAACCCACCATATATATGTAAAGGAAACTCATCATATATATGTAAAGGAAATCCATCATATATATGTCAAGGAAACACATCATATATATGTCAAGAAAAACCATCATATATATGTCAAGGAAACCATCATATATATGCCAAGGAAACCCATCAAATATCTCCAGGACATTGATTAAATATCTCCAGGACACCGATCAAATATCTCCAAAACACCAATCAAATATCTCCAGGACACCCTACATATATGTCAAGGAAACAAATCATATACATGTAAAGGAAACTCATCATATATATGTCAAGGAAACCCATCAAATATCTCCAGGACACGGATCAAATATCTCCAGGACACCGATCAAATATCCCCAGGACACCGATGAAATATCTCCAGGACTCCAATCAAATATCTCCAGGACACCCATCAAATATCTCCAGGACAACCATCATATATGTCAAGGAAACCCATCATATATATGTAAAAGAAACTCATCATATATATGTAAAGGAAACCCATCATATATATATGTCAAGGAAACCCATCATATATATGTCAAGAAAAACCATCACATATATGTCAAAGAATCCATCATATATATGTCAAGGAAACCCATCAAATATCTCCAGGATAACGAACAAATATCTCCAGAACACCCATCAAATATCTCCAGGACATCCATCATATATGTCAAGGAAACAAATCATATACATGTAAAGGAAACTCATCATATATATGTCAAGGAAAACCATCAAATATCTCCAGTACACCGATCAATTATCTACAGAGCACCCACCAAATATCTCCAGGACACCCTTCATATATGTGAAGGAAATTAATCATATACACGTAATGGAAACTCATCACATATATGTCAAGGAAATCCAACAAATATCTCCAGGACACCGATTTAATATCTCCAGGACACCGATAAAATATCTGCAGGACACCGATCAAATATCTCCAGAACACCAATCAAATATCTCCAGAAAAACGTTGAAATATCTCCAGGACCCCGATAAAATATCTCCAGGACAACGACTAAATATCTCCAGGACACCTATGAAATATCTCCACGACACCGATCAAATATTTTCAGGACACCGATTAAATATCCCCAGGATACCGATCAAATATCTCCAGGACACCCATCATATAAGTCAAAGAAATAACTCATATATAAGTCAAAGAAACAAATCATATACATGTCAAGGAAACTCATCATATCAAGGAAACTCATCATATCAAGGAAACTCATCATATATATGTCAACGAAAGTCTTCATATACATGTAAAGGAAAACCATCATATATATGTCAGGGAAAAAATCAAATATCTCCAGGACCCCGATAAAATATCTCCAGGACACCGATTTAATATCTCCAGGACACCGATCAAATATCTCCAGGGCACCGATCAAATATCTCCAGCACACCAATCAAATATCTCCAGGACAGTGATCAAATATCTCCAGGACCCCGACCAAATTTTTCCAGGACACCGACTAAATATCTCCAGGACACCGGTCAAATATCTCCAGGACACCGATCAAATATCTCCAGGACATCGATTAATTATCTCGAGGATACCGATCAAATATCTCCAAGACAGCGATCAAATACCTCCAGCACACCGATCAAATATCATCAGGACACCCATGAAATATTTCCAGTACACCGATTAAATATCTCCAGGTTACCGATCAAATATCAACAGGACACCGATCAAATATCTCAAGGTCAACGATCAAATATCTCCTGGATACCCATCAGATATCTCTAGTACATCGATAAAATATGTGAAAGACAACGATCAGATATCCAGAGGACACCGGTCAAATATCTCCAGGACACCGATCAAATATCTCCAGCACATCGATTAATTATCTCGAGGATACCGATCAAATATCCCCAAGACAGCGATCAAATACCTCCAGGACACCGATCAAATATTATCAGAACACCCATCAAATATCTCCAGGACACCTATCAAATATGTCCTGGACACCAACCAAATTCCTGCAGAACAACCATCATATATGCCAAGCAAACAAATCATATGTATGTCAAGGAAACTCATCATATAAATGTCAAGGAAACTCATCATATACATGTAAAGGAAACTCATCATATATATTGCAAGGAAACTCATCATATGTATGTTAAATAAACGAAATATATATATGTCAAGGAAATAGATCACAAATATGTCAAGGGAACCCATCGTATATATGTCAAGGAAACCAATCAAATATCTCCAGGAGACCGATTAATTTGCTCCATTACACCGATCATATATCTCCCGGACACCGATCAAATATCTCCAGGACAACGATCAAATATCTCCAGAGCACCGATCAAATATATCCAGGACACCTATCATATATGTGAAGGAAGCAAATCATATACATGTAAAAAAACTCATCATATATGTGAAGGAAGCAAATCATATACATGTAAAAAAACTCATCATATATGTCAAGGAAACCCAACAAATATCTAAAGGACACGGATCAAATAACTCCAGGACACCGATCAAATATCTCCAGACAAAGATCAAATATCTCCAGAACAACCATCAAATATGTCTAAGACACCCATCATATATGTCAAGCTAACAAATCATATACATGTCAAGGAAGCTCATCATATACATGTAAAGGAAACTCATCATATATATGCCAAGGAAAAACATCAAATATCTCCAGGACACCGATCAAATATCTCCAGGAGACCGATCAATTATCTCCTGGACACCGATCAAATATCTCCAGGACACCCATCAAATATCTCCAGGACAACGATCAAATATCTCCATGACACCCATCAAATATCTAAAGGACACCGATCAAATATCTCCAGGAGACCCATCATATATGTTGAAGGAAACAAATCGTATATATGTCAAGGAAACTGATCATATACATGTAAAGGAAATCCATCATATATGTCAAGGAAAAATATAATATATATGTCAAGGACAGAGATCAAATATCTCCAGGACAACGATCAAATATCTCCAGAACACCCATCAAATATCTCTAGGACACACATCATATATGTCAAGGAAACAAATCATATACATGTAAAGGAAACTCATCATATATAAATCAAGGATACCGAACAAATATCTCCAGGACACCGATCAAATATCTCCAGGATACGGATCAAATATCTCCAGGACACCGATCAATAATATCCAGGACTCCGATAAAAATATTTCCAAGTTACCGATCAAATATTTCCAGGAAACCCAAAAAATATCTCCACGACACCGATCAAATATCTCCAGGACACCCATCACATATCTCCAGGATACCCATCATATATTTTAAAGAAACAAATCATACATATGACAAGGAAACCCATCATATATATGTCAAGGAAACTGATCATATATATGTCAATGAAACCCATTATATATATGTCAAGGAAACGAATTAAATTTCTCCAGCACACCCATCAAATATCTCCAGGACACCGATCAAATATCTCAAAGACTACGATCAAATATCTCCAGGACACCGACCTAATATCTCCAGGACACCAATCAAATATCTCCAGGACACCGACCTAATATCTCCAGGACACCAATCAAATATCTCCAGGACACCCATCAAATATCTGAAGGACACCATTCTATTATCTGCAGGACACCAATCAAATATCACCAGGACACACGTCGAATATCTCTAGGCCACCCATGAAATATCTCCAGTGCACCCATCAAATATATCGAGGACACCAATCAAATATCTCCAGGAAACTTATCATACATGTTAAGAAAACAAATCATATATATGTCAAGGAAACTCATCATATATATGTCAAAGAAACTCATCATATGCATGTAAAGGAAACTCATCATATAAATGTCAAGAAAACCGATCATATATATGTCAAGGACACTGATCAATTATCTCCAAGACACCCATCAAAAATCTCCAGGACAAACATCATATATGACAAGCAAAGAAATCATATATATGTCCAGAAAAAACTCACCGTATGCATGTAAAGGAAAACCATTATATATATCTCAAGATAACCCATCATATATATGTCAAGGACACCGATAAAATATCCCTAAGGCACCGATCAAATAACTCCAGAACACCGATCAAATATCTCCAGGACAAAAATCAAATATCTCCATGAAATTGATCAAATGTCTTCAGGACACTGACCAAATATATCCAGGACACCGATCAAATATCTCCAAGTCACCGATCAAATATCTTCAGGACACCGATCAAATATCTCTTTGACACCGATCAAATATCTAAGGAACCCAGATCAAATATCTCCAGAACTCCGATCAAATATCTCCAAGACAGCGATCAAATACCTCCAGGACACCGATCAAATATCATCAGGACAATCATCAAATATTTCCAGTACACAGATCAAATATCTCCAGGTTACCGATCAAATATCAACAGGACACCGATCAAATATCTCCAGGACAACGATCAAATATCTCCTGGATACCCATAAAATATCTCCAGTACATCTATCAAATATCTGAAAGACAACGTTCAGATATCTACAGGACACCCATCAAATATCTCCAGTATATCGATCAAATATCTGAAAGACAACGATCAGATATCTTTAGGACACCGATCAAATATAACCAGGACACCATCCAAATATCTCCAGGACACCCATCAAATACCTCCTTGACACCCATCAAATATCTCCAGCAAACCCATCAAATATCTCC